>PVJO010015678.1:0-44311 GCA_004026905.1 Hystrix cristata
ATGGGCTAGTATGTGGTCTATTTTGGAAAACGACCCGTGTGCAGCTGAGAAGAATGTGTATTCTGCTGCTGTAGGGTGAAACACTCTGTAGACATCTGCTAAGTCCATTTGTTCACAGAGATGATTCAGTTCTGATATTTCTTTGTTAATTTTCTGTCTAGTTGATCTGTCTCTTTGTGAGAGTGGGGTGTTGAAGTCTTCCATTATAATTGTGTTAGTGTTCATTTGATCTTTCATGTCCCTTAGTATTAATTTTATGTATTTAGGTGCACCAGTATTTGGTGCATAAATATTAATGATTGTTATTTCTTCCTCTTGAAGTTTTCCCTTGAGAAGTATGTAGTGGCCGTCTTTATCCCTCTTGATTAGTCTTGGTTTGAAGTTTACTTTGTCTGAGATTAAGATAGCTACCCCTGCTTTTTTTGGGGGTTCCTGTTGCATGAAATGCTGCTTTCCATCCCTTGATTTTCAATCTATGTATTTCCTTTTGGGTTAGATGTGTCTCTTGTATGCAGCATATTGCTGGATCTTCTTTCTTGATCCATTCTGCTAGCCTGTTTCTTTTGATAGGTGAGTTGAGCCCGTTTACATTGATGGTTACAGCTGTTATGAGTTGACTCTTTTTTTTTCAGAAGTTTTAAATTAAAACGAAACATTATAAAGTTTCTGTTTTTTTTGATACTCTTCCAAAGATACCATATTTTATTAGATTTGGTAAAATAACTTGATTTTTCTGGACAAAATGAGCATCTATTTATAAGAATATTATATAGTCAGAAGGTATAAAATAATAAAACACAGTTTTTTTTTTTTTTTTTTTTTTTTTTTTGTGGTGCCGGGGATCGAACTCAGGCCCTTGTGCTTGCAAGGCAGGCACTCTAATCACTGAGCTAAATCCCCAGCCCCAAAACACAGTATTTAAAATACATTGTTACAAAATATTGTGATCATGGGGTTAAAGTATTAACTATTGTGGTCATGGGGTTAAAGTATTAAGTACCATTTCAATACGTGTAATGAAGATTAATATAAGTTGATAAGAATTTTCTTTGAATGCCATAAGATTGAGATTGATTTGCTGCTCTTTAAATATATAATGACTATTATTAAATTCAATTTATTGGTAACTTCAACAGTCTCCAAATGTGACCTTTCATAAAAATGTATTTGATACATTTAAAAAATAGGCCTGTGACAACATTCCAAAAATTAGTGATAATTCATGCATATGTATTAAGCTAACTCTTTCCAGGTATATTAAACCTTCTAACTGTAAAAGTTTGATTTTCTTAAATATTTAAGCAACTAGAGAGAGAAAAGTATTTATAGTAGTATTAATTCAAAACATTTTTGGAAGGTATCCTAATTTTAGCAAAGTTGAAAATAAATACTACTTTCTTCAGTAAAGCAATGAAGTAATCGGTACATTTGACTTTTGGTGCATCTGCTTTTCAAAGAAAATACAGTGGTTTTGATGGATTTACAATTTGGTTCCACTCCATTTCATTCACAACTATTTATATACATCGTATTTTGATTAGATAGAAATGGTTTATAGAAGATATGACTTTACTTCTTTAAATTTCGTTTTAGTAAACCAAATTTAAATTTGACATTCTAATAACACTATGTTCCATTTTTGGCCTGTTAGTTTTGCAGCATATTTTTCAAACCGTATCAGTTTCTGGCTTTAGATGAGTCTCTATACAAGTTATTAGAAGTTTCACACATGGAAAATAATTAAATGTTCCATTGTTAAGACTATAATTATAAATGTGAGACATTTTGGTGTCAAAAGATCCTTTTAGAGAGGAATTAAAAGCATACTAAAGGGCTTTTGTCTAAAACAGAGCAAATATATTCATTAGTGGAAAGAAGGTGAAGTATTGGGATCTGTATAGCTGTCAGTAAGAAAATTAGCCTTTTTAAAAGGCAAGTGGAATACTCAATTCTACTTTTCAACATGATTGTTCTAAAATAATTTAATAAGTAGCAGCTGTAATTCTTGATGTCCTGAAGAATCAAAATCTTTTCTTTTCAAAGGGACCACCAAATAATCTACTGCCATATATTTTGAATTAGCTGAAATCCTAACTTTTTTTTGCTCCAGATTTATAACTTTAACATTCATTTTTCACTTTTGTAATAAATAAATCCTTTTAACGTTAAATACATGGAACATTGATTCAGTTATACAAGATAATTTTATTTTAGGTTCACTATAGTATTTTTTTCTTATATATATAAATAGTTGAATGATTTATTACATTATAATGGTGGTGGGAATAATAATATTAATGGGTCTACAGTTCTATGGCCTTTTAAAGAATATATGAAAACTTTTTGGATGAATGATTAATACACGGTGCATACAAAGACAGATGGTGTAAGATCTTTGACATTATACCATGTTAGCATTTCAGGCCAGTTTGTTAAAGAAAAAGGTCACTCAATATTGGAGACAGCCATTGGGAGAAAATGCAGTTTAAAAGATTGTGGTGAAATAAAAGTTGTGCATTTGGTAGAACCTGTATGAGTATACGCTGTTTTATGATTGTAGTTGATAAGCAAATGTATCAAAATGGCCTCTAAGTTCATCAAGGAGTAAAGATGCATTATTACTAACCAACTAGGGATTTTAAAAGTATTTTCACTTCCAATTAATTCAAGACAAAAGCTTATCAATTCAAAGCAGTAATTTGACTCATGTTTCCTTTGCCCTCTTTAGCTTCACTTTCTCCTTTGATGAATTTGTATTCTTGTGTCTGCAATATTGTACAAATTATCGACTCCTAGATACAGATTTCAAATGCATAATTTGCACAGATGTTTCAAATTTTATGTACACTTGTCTTTAATATTTCCATTTGAAAACCAAATGTTTCTCTATCTTAACAGGGGTATAAATCAAAATTATTGATTACTATCTGCACGTGCAATCTGTCTCTCTGGTTTTTCTTAATTTTTTTAATGTTTCACATGTACCCAAGATAAAAATCAAGGTCATACTCTTGATTCTTTCTATCCTTCATCCTGTATCGCACCTTACATCATGCTTTTCAATCTCTATATTTAAAATGTAAATAAAATTTTTCTCAACTACAACCAACCACAAAACCATTATTCATTCTTTGCCAATAGTTTTATTTTAATATGAAATTAACCTTCAGGCTTCTAATTCTCATCTTTATGTTTCATATTTTATATAGTCAACCACTGTAAACTTTTACAAACCTAATTGTGTACATAATTTCTCTGCTTCCACAAATAATTTGTTTTCCTACAATAGTAAGGATAAAATTCCAACTCTGTTATGTTGGATTACAGAACTAACATGATATGGCTAAACCCACATTTCCTCAAACATTTACTCAGCATAAGAAATCCCTAACCATTGTATTTAAAATTGCATATTCTTTCTAAACTCATTGTCTCTCTTACCTGCTTCTTGTTTTTATTGATTTGCATGGATTAAAATCATACCGAAGATATAGGGTGATGTCCCTTTGCAGACTGGTTAATTAACAGACAAGTTTTATTTTGGGCATACTCTCTCTTACTCCTCCTCAGTTGTTCTGCCTGTGGGAATCCGGCTGGTAAAGGCATAGCTGGTAAGGGCCCCAGGCCAACAATTGGCAATAGGTCCTCCTCCCAATTAAACAATCAGATAATTCTGCAAGCCCAGTAGCACTTGGATTGCTTCTGCATTAGAGAAAATGAGCCAGAGGCAAACAGTGCAAGCGTGCTTCAATTCCTGACCAGAAAATGTGCAAGATAGTAAGCATTGTTGTTGTTACAGAATAAAATTGGGGGTTATTTGTAATGCAGCAGGTGATGATTAAAATACATAATAATAAGAAAATTATGTAATTGAAAGTTAATATATAAATGCTGAAAAAAGAAAAGAGGATTCTGAAAAATATGAATGCATATAAAGAAACTGAATATAAAATAGATGCTGAATAGTTTATTTATAAAAAGGTACTACTTATTGCAGGTTTGTGTCTAGTTGAATTTAAAATATGTAGGTTTTTCTAATAAAATTACATAAATGATTGAGAAAATACTACTACAAAGTCTGCATTATTTACTTAGAACTGATATTTTGAAAATTCATTCCTAGTGTTTAGAAGGTCAGGTCATGATGACAAAATTCTCATTGTTACTGGCATATCAAATGCTATTACAGACTGGTACTGCCAAAAGAATTTGATGAATTATCAAATGCACTCAGACAATAATACAAGAAAATCAACTGTATTTTTGTTGCTTTGTTATTTAAGCTCATGTGCTAAAGAGATGGTGAAAGAAATGGGAGGAAATTCAGAAAATCATTTTACTAATTCACCAGAATTATCTCATTGTTTTGCTGAAATAAAAACATTATAAATTACCGGATATTAATGCCAACAGCCTTAACAGCCTAATATAAAAATAAGACATGAACACAGGCAAATATTGGCTCCTATAGTAAGTGTTTAAATGTACTTATGTGACTGACTAGTCTTCAAAGCCAGCTGGGAGATGTAATGATAACCAACACCAACCATCACGGGTTTTACACGGAAAATATTGATGTTACTAAGCTATTACCATTAGGGAGTTTGGGTAAACCATATATGAAAATGTGTTTCTTCTTTGTTTTGGTTTGTTCCTTATGAATTATTTCCAAAATAATATCTCATAAAAATGACTCAGTCCTAAATTCAGCTGCAGTATTAAAATAGTCATGGTGGGATATTTATGGTAGCATTGGTTTTATTATTGCCTTTAGTTATATTAAAGGTTAGTATAAGCAAAACACAACCACAGGTTGTGCTTGCATCCCATTTCCTCATTCCCGCCCAGCTCCAAAATAAAGAAATTGGGAGCTACTTGTCACTCCCCTCAAGCCTAGGAAATACAGTGGGACCACATGGAATACTTGACCTAACTCAAAAGAACTGTGCTTAACTGATTCTTAAACATGCTTAACAAGATGTTTCTAGGGTAGATGCACCCATATAAAAACAAGGAAGACAGCCCAAGCTGTAACTTTCCTGTATTCTCAACAGGGATCTAGAAAGAGAATGAGCCACCCTAGCAACAGGATTATAAGTAAATTAATGGAATTTTAAATTCTAAGGGTTTTTCAAAATTGTTACATCTGTGAAACTGTGTTTGCATGTAGAGCTAAAACACACAATTTATTTAAGAAATACAGCCAATTATTTTTTATATAACAGAATTTCAAGTCACTAATATTGTTTTAATCACTTTCTTTGTTGCTTAGACACAATACCTGTCACTCACAGTTTTAAGACAGAGGCTTGTTTTGGCTCACAGTTTCCAAAGTTTCAGTCCATGGTTGGCAAGTTGCAAGGCAGAAATGATCAGGTGGAAGGGACTGGGCAGTAGAAAGTGGCATGTTCAGAAGACACAAATCAGTTTTGAAGCCCTTCAAACTACACGGTAAGGTAATTGTCACAGCAACAAATCCTCTACTCTGTTACCAAAATGTGTTTTAGTCACTTTCCTGTCACTGAGATACAATACCTGACACCTGCAAGTTAAAACAGTAAAGATATTTTGGGTCACACTCCGTAGATGTGTCAGTCCACACTCTGCTGATCCAAAGCAGGACAGCATGACAGGGGAGTGCAGCGGAGAAAAAGCTGCTCCCCTCATGGTGGGCAGGAAGCAGAGACACAAGGAAAGATCGAGGAAGGGAGACCTACCTGTTCAGACTGTGGCCACAGTGACTTTCCTCTTCCAAAGTGCGCACTTTCCACCAGAAAGTCAATTATAATGTTCCTACAATCCAACCACTTTCCAAACATATGAGGCACTGAAGTCATTTTAGATTTAAACTGTAACACTAATTTATTGGAGATTTGTGATGAATAAATGTTAGTGCCCCATTCACTAAATATTAGTTATTAAATGATAGTAAACACCATCTTATTAATTCTATCGATCTGAATTCAATGCTCAATTTAACTGTCTTTTTATAATCTGACTCTGGGGTTGAAGAGTATTCAGTTTTCTAAAACCCTAACCTAAAAACCTATATACAATTATTTGATTATGTATGGTGATGTATCTTATTAAATCTCTTTGCATAGCAGAACAATAAAATAGTTGACCCAATCCATACATACAACTTCAACAGTAAGAGATAAACAGAAGAAGAAATTTTACAGGTTAACAAGAGTATAAGCTGATTTGAAGAAGCAATCCATTTATGGAAGTTTAATATACTAGACATACATAGAATCTTTCTAAAAAATCACTGACAGTTTGTGTATGATAAATTAGATGAATCACAGCTACTTATCACAAACAGCAACTAATTTTTCCATTAATGTTTGCTATCATGGCATTTATTTTATATTTCATATTATTTTTCCATCATTAAATATATATTTAATAAATAAATATATATAATTTTGATTGTGTCTTTGATCCAATGCTGGTTAAATGAATTTCTTGTTCTGTTTAGCAATATGTAGAAACATTTTTGAAGAAATAAAGTCAGTCAAATATTTAACTGTAATATTTTTCTCAGATGTTTACATTATCTTCCATACTATACCAATGTTTTCTTTAGGAAAAAATTGCTTTTTGCTTCTAAGCATTGCAGAGGATGATTTTATTCTCTGTTTGAATCCAGTAGTTCTAATATATACAAATATCTTAAATATAATTTAAGTTATGAGCTGGAATGATTAATATTAGATGTCAAATTGATTGGTTTAAAGGTTATTTAGAGAGAATTTTGGGGGATGTAGCTGTGAGGTTTTTTCAGAGAGCATTCAGCTGAGTATGGACCAGCACCAACTATATGCTAAGGGCATGGTAAACAACAAAGTAGATAAAAAGATTTCCTCTCCCTCTCTTGTAGCTAAGATAATCCTTTCCTCTTGCTCTTGGACATCACAACTCTTAGCTGGTCAGCTTTGGGAATCCAGGACTTACACCAGCTCCTTTGCATCTCCCCTGAGTTTCAGATCCTAGACTTTGGACTGTGAATCATGCCATCTGCTTCCAGGGTTCTGTGGCCCACAGATTCAGGCTAGTCAGGCCTCCAGCATTCCAAGGACTCCACGGAATGCAGGCAGCTTGTCCTGAGTCTTTTAAACTTCTATTTTCATGTAATCCAATTTGCCTAGTAATTCTTTCTCATATATTTCTATGTATCTATGTATCTCTATCATCTATCTATCTATCTATCTATCTATCTATCTATCTATCTATGCCACATTGGTGTTGTCTCTTTGAAGAACCCTGACCATAAACATTTTTATTTTCATACAGAACTCACTTTGAAACTATTTGAGGATTTTTCAAATTTCCATTCTATTTTTCCATCCTCTCATTCATTGATTGTCTTATTAGCATGTTTTAGAAATACTCATAATTCTTTAAAATACCATTTATAATCAACATCATTTCTTAAATAAGAATGCATATAAAATCAATATCTTATTATATAAAGGAGAGCTTCAAATACATTAAATTGACAATATTTTACATCTTGTGTATCTTCATGCTTATTGTTACTTTACATCTGTGAATTTGCGAGATGACATAAATAAATGATAAAAGATTAGTATTTTCTTTCATAAAACAAAGTGCCAGTATTGTTATTTTTCTGTACTATTTAGTTTAGAATTGTGCACAGCACATTATTTTCCATAACAAAGAAGTACCTATTTTCACAATATAAAGTTCTATTTTTAAAAGTCTACTTATTTGGTTGCATAACATTAATTACAAATTATTTTTATTACAACAATATAAATTTTTACGCTTTCAAAGCAATTCTCCCAAATATAGATTTGAACTTTTACACAGAATCCATGCATCAGTTACAACCTGACTCCATGAAGTAAATATAAATTGAACTCGAGTGTTGAAATTTTTCCCTTAAGAATGTAAACATCTTTTTCTTCATCAATAATTTCATTTTTCTTCAGCTTCTTTGTCCTCATATTTACTACATCAAATTATAGAATATACAGTCTATGGAAGAAATGTAAAACAAAAAATTTAGAAACTGACTGATGTCACCTTCACACATTTTAACTGACATATGCTGAAAAAATGACGAATTGAAAAACATAATCTGTGCAACAACATGACTTTTATTGGCAGACAACATCTATGTGCAAACAGTAACAAACACGCCACTTACCCACAATTCCAGCTGGCATCTCTGAAAGGTCATAGGACATATTTATATAATGTTATAAAAACATGCTTACTCCTACTATGGTTCTCCTGGTAAAAAAAAAAATCTGCACGTTTTTATTTCCTGTTACTTAAATCCTCCAACATTTCCTGTGATGTGAATCTTAGAGAAACCATAGAAGATGTCTCAGTAATGTAAAATATTTTCATCTATTTTTATTTCATCCTGGACATTTTAGAGTCAAAATAATTGCAATAAAATTCTCTCTTTTTTAAATCTCTCTTAAAACTACTTAACAACTTTTGTGGTTTGGAAATACCTTCATGTGGCCACCACGGGTAATATACTGAAATTTATTCTCCACTGTGAGGTATTAATAGAACGAATTTAATCTGGCCACAGTGTTTGGGGGCCGGGCCTTGGGGAACATACCAGTGTTAGATGAAGTGATCAGAATGGAGATCCCACGAATGAATATGAGTGACTTCATAAAGACAGGAATGGTGATCCCATAACTCTAGGTTCTCTGTCACTTGTCATGTGATGTTCTGTATTACCTTGGCACTCTGTCAGCAAAAAGGCAGAAGGACTGACTGCTGATGCAGCCTCTTGGACTTGGGCTTCCAGAACTGTAAGTGAAAATAAAATTATTTCTTATGTAAAATAGCCTGCTTCACATATTTCACTGCAGTATTGCAAAATGGGCTAAGATCACTTTATATTATACATAGACATGCACATGTGTGTATATATATAGTATGTAATATATATAATATATATACACCAGTTATTGATAGGTAGATAACGTCATCATTCTTTCTTTTGGGGTTATTTTATGTATATATCTACTATTGTGTAAAGCTTTCCTGTTTCTCATTTTCTTCCGTATTTACTATTTGTTATTTCCTTCTCTATATTCAGGGACATTTTATGATTCTTTGCTAGCAATTTTTATGTACTTTTTATTTTACCTGTCACATATCTAATACTCAGGAGTCCTGTTTGTCTTTTTCTGACTACTCAAACTATCATGTTTTGTGTGAAAGCAGTAACTTTTTAAGTCCTTAAATAATATTTATTAACCCACTTGCGAGGACAGACCCCAACCCCTGTGGGCACCAAATTTCCAGCTCCTCCGCACAGAGCCTACAGGGGCCATCAAACAACTGACATGACAGAGGTGGAGGCCCACACCCGGCCGAGGGAACCTACCTGGAGCGGTCCGCTGCATCAGGGAGTAACAATTGACCGGTCTACAGTTTAGGTCCCAAAACAGCCCGCAGCGGGTGTTAAATTTAAGAAAAGTTGGGGCCTTAACCCTGAGAGTGACTTCTGCACTGCGGGACAGAGCTGCAGAAGAAATCCAGGGCAGGTCTAGCACATTGCTAGGGAGCGTTTAATCAGGTCCCCTTCTGGTGAAGTAACTGATCATGTGGGACTGAGCTAAGAAACGCCTACGCTACAGCTGCACTCCAGGATTGAAGTGCTGTCTTAGCACAGTGACTAGGTGAAAGACAACCACGGGAACAGACTGGGAGCGGCGAGAGCTGGACGGAGATCCTCTGACTGAGGTCAGGCTCGGCCAGGAAGCACACGGAGCCTGCATTCTCCGGCAGACGGCCAGATTCAGTGGGTCCGACTGGCAGAGGAGGCTGGATCTGGGGGAGATAGCGTTGAGTCCAGGACTCTGCTTGCGAATTTGCCCTGCTGCCTGCATCCGGGGACCCCAGTAGTCTGACTGCTTCCCCATGCACCCTCGTGAGTGGGGGCAAGTCTCCATTTGAAGAGTGCGGTTGACTGTGGTTTACGGACAGGGGAGCCCACTGAGCAGAGTGTTGATGCTGCAAACCCGAAGGCTGTAAAACACCATGGCGAGGACTATGACTGGCTGGATTTCAAAGACTGCAGGTCCTGGAAGTAAACAACTCATTTGGTAATACATAGGAATTTGCTTTTCTTCTTTTGACCTAATTTTTTTTCTCATTTGAGGTTTTGTTTGTTTTGTTTTGTTTTGGTGGTGGTGTTTGGAGTTTTAGCTCCCATTTTCTTTCCCTGCTTTTTAATATTATCTTTATTAACTTGATTAAATCATTTTTTTTCTGTTTTGTTCTCTCACTTTTAACTTATTCCCTTATTATTTTTCCTTATTATTTCATTTACTCTCTTTTTTATTATTTTTGCTATTGTTTTATTTTGTTACTTTTATCTAATGCTACTAGTTTCCTTTTACCTTTTAATTCAGGTTCGCATTCCTTACTACCTCTATGCTCATGAGTATAACAATTAAGGTTTATGAATCTACAGATAAATATATCATACCTTGACTGAACACTGTTATATTGTCTATTGAGTAGATATTTATTGTAGATCGTTGTCTGTTTTGTGTTAGTGTTTATGCTATAGCTATAGATCTCTTTTCTATGGTTGAAGGTGGTACATTATTTATTTTTAAAGATTGTCAATATCCACTTTACAGTTAGTGCTACTGTTATTGTTGGTGACACTACTTTAGCTAAGGTTGTTATTATCAATAGCTTTTTTCTGTATGGAAATATCTGGATTGTCTACAGGCCATAAACAATACTGCTGCCCATTGCAGAAGAGCTGGGTACTGGGCTAAATACAGTAAAGGCAACCTCCCCTCCCAAATAAATAGAGATGTTTGGACACCGGGACCCATGCAAAGGTCAATAGTTGGCTATGTCCAGATGACGTCTCTGAAAAGTAGACATTAACTAAAGAGGTCTCCATACTAGCAACAAAGGTACACACTATAATCAATCCACAAGCCTCAGCTCAGAAAATAAAAACAAAACAAACAAACAAAAAAAAATGAAAAGTAAAAACAGGAAAAATTAAGGCAACAAAATTCCTCCCCAAACTCCCAACTCCACAAAAGGTGATCCAACAATATGCTATATAGAAGAAACACATTTAGCACCCCCCACTACAAAAATTCATAAACTGAAAGTCGAAGGGTCAAAAATAATTTTCCACTGACAGAAATCCAAAACAAGCAAGACGCTATCCTATGTGTAGAGAAACTGACCTTAAAGCAAAGGTGATCAGAAGAGGCAAAGAAGATCATTACATATTGGTTAAGGGAACCATTCAACAGGAAAGGATAACAATTATAAATGTATATGCACCAAATGATGGTGCATCAAACTTCATAAAACAAACACTTCTGAACATAAAATATCAAATTAATGTCAGTACAATTAGAGTGGGGGACTTCAATACCCTACTCCCACAAATAGATGGATCAGCTAAGTAGCAATGAACAAATCAACAAAGAATTATCAGAGTAGAACCAAACCTTTGAGCCAATGGATTTAGTAGATTCATACAGAATGTTCTACCCAATCACAATGGAAAACACTTCTTCTTGGCAACACATGGAAGTTTCTCCAAAATAGACCACATATTAGCAAATAAAGCATCCTTAAGTAAGCACAAATGAATTGAAATTTTATCACACATATTATCAGATAATAGCGCAATAAAACTAGAAATCAATAGCAAAAGAAATCACAGAAATTTTGTAAACGCATGGAAATTAAGCAACCCATTCTTAAATAATTAATGTATCATAGAAGAAATTAAGAAAAAATAAGACAGTTCCTAGAGTTAAATGATAATGTAACAGAACATACCAGAACTTACGTGACACAATGAAAACAGTCTTATGAAGGATGTCAGTGAGTGACATCAGAAAAACAGAGTGAACCCAAATGAATAACCTAATGATGCACCTTGACATCCTTAAGATATAAGAACAGTCCAAATGTAGTAAAAGGAAGGCAATTATCCTGATCAGAACAGGATTCAATGAGATAGAGAAATAAAGGACAAAGACTCAATGAATCAAATAGCTGAATCTTTGAAAAGAAGAAGCAAAATAGACAAAGCATTAGCCAAATTTAACCAAAAAAAAGGATAAAACATAAATCAACACAATTAGAAATGAAAACAGTAAAATCACAATGAACACTGACTAAATCCAGAATATATTTACTAACTACTTCACAAACCTATATGCCAGTAAATTTGAGAACTCAGAAGAAATGGAAAGACTCCAAGATATATATGAATTACTGAAACTAAAAAAAAGTCTTAAAAATCCTGAATAATGGAATAATAGGCAATGAATTTAAACAGTAATAAAAATCTTACCGACAAAGAAAACCTCAGGACCTGATGGATTCACTGGTGAATTCTACAAGATCTTCAGGGAAGATCTAATACCAATATTCCCAAATTCTTTAAAGAAACAGAAAAGGAAAGAGTACTTTAGAAGTTGTTTCTGGAAGTTAGCAGTACCCTGATTCCAAAATCAAGCAAGGTGAAGATTAGAGTTATGCTGCCACAAACTGAGTATCAGAAGCTGCAGTGCTGGGTATAGCAGACCCTTCAGTAGAAATTTTAAAAAGGACACAGTACTGCTGATGTCTTGATTTCAAGGTTCTTTTGTCTAGGAATGTAAGACAATAAACTTTAGGTGCTTTAAGACATTAAATCTGTGGTATTTTATAGCAGCCCCGGGCAATTAGAATGCTCTTTGTCCTCATGAAATGATGTTCTTGTGTCTGTTAACTCTTATTTCTTCTTTTTGTTGCTATTAAAATAAAGTTATTAAGCAAAAGAGTGAATGTTCTGTCATCTGTCATTCACTTCAGCTCTGTCTTACAGTCTTACATGTTGACTCTGCTCTCTGCTCAAGCCACATTCCTTTCATTGATCTGATTACCACTGCTCGCCTCTCTCTACCAACACTAGCATCATCACCGTCATTGTCATTACTACCACCACCATTTCTTCCTTGAAATTGTTTGCTTTCCTGTGCCATATTGTCTTTGCAAATGTTTCCTTTTTTTGCCTACATTGTTCTCCTTTCACCAATATCACATATTTTTACTGGCTTAGTATTTGTTCAATATCTATGCATTTCTTTCTTTTGTGGGGGTGCTGGGGATCAAACTCAGGGTCTTGCACTTCTTAGGGAAGCGCTCTACCACTGAGCTAAATCCCCAACCCCCCAAGTTTCTGAGAGGTCAGGGGTTTTGTTTGTTTGTTTGTTTGTTTCTTTGTCTTTTGCTTTCACTCAAGATTACTTTGTCATTGTTAAATAAATTCTCTGGCACTTGTAAAACAAATCAAAGAGAAATGCTGCCCACATTACAGGCTTAAACTGAAATACAAATATAAATAAATTACTTTATAATTGATATGTGGGCTCTAATTCTTTATACATATAATAAAAATAAAAATAACAATGTTCTACTTAGGAAGAAATAACATTTAGTAAATGCCTCTTATACCTTTTGTGCCCCTCATTATTTCAATAGGTGCCCTTTATAAATCCTAAAAACAGGTTGGTGAAATATCTGTAGTACTCCTCCTCCTTTTCTTTTCAGGTGAAAAAGACTGACCTCATTAAGTTAATTAACTGCCATGATCTTACTGCTACCTATCATATTATTATACAGTTTTAATAAATATAACAGACATTGTAGTCAGAATGACTTGGGAAAGTTTCAGAAATGTCAATATTTAAACAATGTTTCAGGAAATATGACTTTCCAGGAAGTAAATCAGAAGTGCAGGAAGATGTTGCTGAATGCAAAAACGGGACAGATATTTGAAAACATACTTTAGTCAATTGCCCGCATTATCAAATCAAACAATCTCTTCTGAGAATCTGCTAGTATGCTAAATTTGTATCTACCTAAAATTTTATTTACTTCATCCCTGTAAACCAATCATTCATAAGATGCACATGCACATAATTTTTCATGTTTCTTTTCGCTATGGAGAACTTTCTGAATAGTGAACGTTCTCTTTCAATTTTTGCTGTAGCATGTGATTTTCGAGTCATAATTGTACTATTAAGTACATTTCTGAAGTTATGCAACAAATATCAAGATAGAATGAAAAATCAGATGTGTTACTGAGGAGATAGTAGGTGTCACAAATGTCTGATTTATTTGATTCCCCTAAGTATTTGTGCCCCTCCTTTTCTTGGGGTGCTGGAGATTGAACTCAGAGCCTTGCGCCTGCTAGGCAAGTACTCTACCACTGAGCTAAATCCCCAGCCCTATTCCTCTAAATAGTAAATTCCAGTATTCATGCTTTTTGTATTTATAACCACACGAGCCTAAGGCAGTAGAGAACTCAAAGGAATCTGCTGTTTAAACAACGTATGAAAACACTCTTTAAATCATTGTTTTGGAAGTCTTAGAGTTCTGACTACACCAGAAAATATTTCTGGTTGAATATTGACTTCAGCTACAATACCAGTGACCATGATTTAACATTTATTTTGTCCAAATTGCATCTTAGACTATATCTGCGAATTTATGCATATAAACTTGTGTATACGAATTTGTATTCATTTATCTATTTATGGATATGTCCCACAGAATTAAATTGGCCTGATTCCTGCTGAAAATTTCTGGGGGAATTTTGGAACTTTCATTCTCAATTTTCCTCTATACAGTTACCTTAAATTAACAGAAAAATGGCCTCCATGTATTCATTTCCTGTATGTAGATCTCAAATGATTACCAGAAAAATGTAAAGTAGATCAGGAACACACAGCGATCTGGTACTGGGAGATCGCTAAAGAATGTTACTGAGCTGTTACGTTTTCACCAGCTCAATAAATCCTGCAATGCTCGCAATCTTGTCTGAGATCTTTTTGTGTGTGTGTGCAATTTGTATTTTGCCTGCTCGCAGGAATAGAGACTGACTCGAATCGTTGCATGGACTATAAAAGCTCTTGTTAACATAAGCTTGGTCTATAAATAGAGTCAGAAAACTATCAGGACTCCGGTTATTAGGCTGAGCTTTGCCACTCGATTTTGCTCCTTGGAAATCTGCTTCATTGTACATACGTCTTGCAGTTTATTTCTCATCCTCCACCATGATTGTAAGAGAAAATCTAAGAAGTTGTATGGAGCTTTGCATCTCAAGTAATACATTAGAATTGGATAGTATCAGTGAGAAGGATAGTAGGAATAGATCACACTGTGGTGCATCTGCTGGTAAAATTAACATACTATTTGAATTAATTCAATTCTGGTTCTCTCATTTCCTCTAAAAACTAAAATGCAAGAGTTATATGTCATCCCTGTCCTGAAATTAGGTATATTTATTCACCATTTCAAAGATTGCATTTTTAAATATAGGAAAAGTATTAGAAAGTAAATAATACTACGTGTCTACATAAGTAGCAAATAATGGCAGGTATTTTACTTGTCACAGGTTTTCTGTGACCGAGTTTCTTTGTCAGTGTCATGAGGATAACTGTGTTCTCACTCCATGGAATTTCATGAGGCCAGAGGTAAAAATTTACCAAAGTACGTATCTAGTGCAATACCTGCACCATGATGACATTTGTAATACATGTTACTTTTAATAATCTGAATTAAACGTAAAAGTATTTAGATGTTCTTTTCAACGTCTGTTTGGTTTAAGGAAATCTCTCAATAGACGGAAAAATCTTAATCGATTCTCGCTTTAAAATTAAGTCGTTGATTTATTTTACTCACATTTAAGAGAATGAGTTCGGATTTCTTTCTCAATATTTTTATTTCAGACGCAAATGAAACCTAAAAACACATTTCTATCTAAAGTGAGTTCCTTAAAGTGACAACTTCAAATAATTTCCATTGCTTTCAGTTTCTAATTTCATTTGAATACAGTTTGAAAATATTTCACTCCTTGGTCAAATACTGGGTAGACATTTAAAAAGTATTTGCAGGACAGTATTATTCAGTTGAAAATGCAAAAAAAAAATGTCTTATTCATTTCTTTTATATGCCATTCTAAAATGTAGCACATGTTAATGTTAATCATCTCTATTGTTATCTATTAGACATGGCTTTGTAAGCCTAAATATTTTATTTTAATATTACTTTATTTTAGTAATAAAGCCAGCAGTGCAAGAAGAATAGAGAAAATCATTTTTCTGTCAATTTTTAAGGCCTACATAAATAGACTGCTTGCCTGCCTTCGCCATTCTGCACACTTTGGTGAATACTGATTTGAGGAGTGTTAGAACATACATTGAGTTTCAGTAAAAATAAGCCTGGGTTACTGGCATATGTGGTTATCTTATACTGAAAATTAAGGTATAGGGCTGGGGATTTAGCACAGCGGTTAGAGCGCTTGCCTTGCAAGCACAAGGCCCTGAGTTCGATCCCTGGTACCAAAAAAAAAAAAAAAAAAAAATTAAGATATAATTTTTTAAAAAAGTTCTTGGTTGTCTTTGATACTTTGAACTTAGACATTTTAACATTACACAGACTCAATGTATGTCATAAAGTAACGTGATCGTCATGGGTATGTTATTATGAAGATAGTTGCTGTGAAACCAAATGATTTCTACGATAATTAGCTAATTTTATTAATTGAATTATTTAATACCTAACCAGAGGCAAATGAAAATGATATTTCAAATGCTATACAAAATAGGCACAAGGCCTTGAGTTCGCTCCCTGGCACCAAACAAACAAACAAAATAAAGGTATGTTTTAACAAATCAATTAATTTTAATAATGATATATTTTTATTAAAAAAATAATAATAAGGAAGGGCTGGGGATTCAGCTCAGTGGTTATAGTGCCTGCCTTGCAAGCAGAAGGTCCTGAGTTCAATCTCTGGCACCATTAAAAAAATATATATATATTTATTATCATAACTATTTCGTGATTGCTATGTACCTCTAACACTTAGAAATATTCAAAAATATACAAATCTGGTTTTAACAACCATTATGTTTTATAGCAGAAAATCTAAATTTTTTAAATTGAATAAACGCATTTTTTTCATATTCTTTTATACAATAAAACAGTCATTTGTAAACTCTCTTTAAGGAGCTATCCTTTTCTCTTATATGCAGGCGTAATCATATTTAGCAATATCACTGCTATCTATGGTGATTAATAAGTAGGATAAAAACCACAGGGCCATCGAAGAGCGCCTGAGCTGTATGTGACACTCATCTATTTGACCATGAAGCATTGTCTGTGTTGGAACAGCTGATGACAGTTTAAAGTCTGCAGTTTTACAGTTCTTTGATTTTTATGGATCTATGCAGGAGCCCTTATCCTGGAAAATTAGCTACTGAATGCATTTGGGAAGCATATG
Organism: Hystrix cristata; assembly: GCA_004026905.1. Classification (NCBI taxonomy): domain Eukaryota; kingdom Metazoa; phylum Chordata; class Mammalia; order Rodentia; family Hystricidae; genus Hystrix; species Hystrix cristata. The sequence goes on from PVJO010015678.1 coordinate 17,327, forward strand.
CCTTAAAAACATACTTTCAGGCCTGAGAATATCAATAATTTAAAATAAAAAGGGAAATTACTATCAACAATTAAGCTCTTAAAACATATCTTTTAATTAGAAAAGAATGGTGAAATATAGCAACATTTTAAAGTTGCAAAATGAAACCCATTTGTAACATATTGGCAATTATGTAGTCCCTTTTTATTATTCCTTAGATACCCTGTGGTGTGCTATAAAGCCATTCTAATTATTTAATGCTAGTTTTGAATCACAAGTTTAATCTGTTCCTAGGTTTAGTTTCCTCTTTCAGGTTTTAAAATTTCTACATGATGCTTTTGAAAACTGTAAAAGCGTTTCCTTCTTTAGATGTTATATGTCCTTCAAAAACACATATTTTTCTTGATTTACAACAATTTTCTTGATTATATGAAGAAATGTACTGTATAATAAGATATTAAGTAACATTTTATATTCAGGGGTCTGATGTTGTTTGTGAGAATTTGTGGAGTTTTTTATTTACTTTTTTTTTTTTTACATTGCATTTAAACATTTAAATAAAGAACTTTTTCAAGAAACAGAATATGTAACCTAAACACTGTTGAAAAAGAGACGATTTTTACAAATTCTTTGAGGTGCAATTGCATCTACTTAACGACAATTTAATGCGTGTCTACCATTTTTCAGGCATGGAAAACTGAGTGTTTGCTTTTGTATATTATTATACTTAAATTTAAAAAATTTCAGCAGGGAAATTCACTTTTTTATTTCCTTTTATTTTTTATTAGTACGTGTTTGCAGTACACAATGTTTGCATTCCTTGTGTTGAGTTGGTACATGAACATAACACACTTTAGTTCCTTTCCTTCATTCTCTTTCCCTCCTCTCCATCCCTCTTATTTATGTAAAACACATCAATATTACCACTGTTAAAAAGTAAGTGGGATTTTAATTTAAAGCATCACACTATTAATAAATACAGAGATCAGACTAAATGTCTTAAATAAAAGTCAGACTTTTGTCTAGAATATCTTTTTTGTTCCAGAAAATACTATCTGTCTATGGCAGAAGAATGGTTATTATAATGCAGTGCATGTACCCATAGGCACCAGGAGGGAATATTTTGTAGAGAGCAACATCGGTTTTCCTGTCACATGAGCTAGTATGGGTTAGAGTTCTCTTCCTCGACAACCTTCTCTTCCTCTGTATCCTTATATCTTTCATGTTTTATCAGCACCAACTAGAGGCTATTCATATTGGAAGGATTGATTACTGTGGGATTAATAAATGTCAAAGGTTTATACTTTCTATCATTTCTTTATTTGACTAATATTTAATGGGATCAATTATGCCCCTAGCATTTAGTTACCTTTGCACATATCGTTGTCAAGTTTTAGATTTATTTTTATACCTTTGGGCCTTCACATATGCTATTCTTCTTTCCTGTAATGACCTTTTCCTTATTCTTTACTTGGATTTTAATTCGCCTTCGGGTTTAAAGCAGGGATTCACTTTACAAAGTTTCTTAAGTCTTTAGTAGAGTATAATTCAAAATGCATCTGTCTTCACAGATGTTCCTTCATTATGAGTATAAATACATTTATTTAAATACACTGCAATTATTAACTTACTTGTGTACCTTTAGTCAGATTCTCTACAACAACCAGTTCTGTACAAGAGTTAATATTTTCAATTGTTATTTGTTCAAAATAGTTCACTGTGTATTTCAGATTGCTTTTAGAATAATCATAGATTTACAATTTGTTATACTTTAGCTGTAAGATGTTTCGCAGTACAGGCATAACCTGGAAGTATATGTCCTCGTCTGTTTTTGTCTCTACTTCCTGGCTGCCATGTGTTGGGCAGTTTTCTCCTTTTGTGCCTTTTTACCCTATTTCTTCCTTGGAGCCAAACAAATAAGGACTGAATCCTCTGAAAACTGAGTCTAATTAAACCCCTCTGCCTTTAAATTGTGGGTGTTAGCTATTTTATGCCAGAAAGTGAATAACACACACTTTTTCTGTCCTCATCATTTACATGTCATTTTGGAAAGCTGCATTGTAGTAGTTTCTACACTATTTCATTAAATTAAGTATTGACTAAATATATGTGCCACATACTACGACAGGCACTAAAGGAGAATTATAAAAAAAGATGCTATAAAGAACCTATGAAAAACTTCTAATTACAGATATGACAGAGTAGACAATACATCAGATGATTCCACAGACTGAGAAAAAGTTAAAGTTTGAAAAATACTGTCCCTCACCCCAAATTTCTCTCTCGATTGCAGAAAGTGATGAAAGCAGTCAGAACTTAAACTCTAAAACAATGGAAAAAAAGGCAGGGTACAGAGACTAACTAGAATACAAGATGAATAATGAAGGGGAAAATAATCTAATGATAAGCATACGGCTTATTTTAAAAAAGACTTGTACAAAGGAAAAAACAAAGAACAGATGAAAAATTAGGAAAAAAGTAGAAGAGTAGGCAAAATACCAGGAATATACTGTGTGCAAAATAAACAGTTTAACTATGAAAGTATAGAACATTCAAAAGAAAAGAATAGTAGAAAAGAGCATATTAGTGTATAAAAGAATGAAAATAGAGGTAAAATTATTACATAAAATAAAATGTACAATAGTAAATAGTTCATAAGAATAAATGTTAATTTATAACTTATATTTTCATTTTTCAATACATAAAGTGGCAACTGTAATAGAGAGAAATTCATAAATGTATAGTGGACTTAAAATACCATTTAGTAAACTACTTAAAAACTAGCTCTTCAAATCAATAAGAAAATAAGACACCTAAAAATATGATTGAAAACTGGACATTATTTTCATATACAAATTTTTACATGCAGAAAAGAACAATTTATATTCAAATTCATATGAAACATTCAACAATAATAAAATATATACAGCCTAATTTCAGACCCAAATAGGCAATATGTTGTTTTAACAAAATTTTGAGTAATGAAAAATAATTTATTTATTTTGTTTGTTTGTTTGGTGCTGGGGATTAAACTCAGGGCATTGTGCTTGCTAGGCAAGCTCTTTAACCACTGAACTAAGTCCCCAGCCCTAATGAAAAATAATTTAAAATGTATTCTAATCACAAAATAATTTAGAAATTAATAAAAATTTGTATCAATAATATAATAATAAACTAAAACCCTATGAATTTATACATTTAGTAGTGTGCATATATAAGTTATTAAATAACCTATTAATTAAAAAATAAGGGGCTGGGGATTTAGCTCAGTGGTTAGCGTACTCGCCTTGTGAGCACAAGGCCCCAAGTTCGATCCCCAGCACCAAAAAAAAAAAAAAAAAAAAATCCTAATTAAAAATTTTCTGGTTTTATAGAAGGAAAATTTTTCACAGTAAAAATGCACATGATAGAAATAAAAACAACCAGTGTAATGAATACTCATCTCAAGAAGAAAAACATTCTTCACATTTAGAATACACACAGAATTGCAAAAAGTTTATAATAAATATGAGAACAAAACACGATGATTTTCAAATCAATTACAAAAAAGAGGAATAAAATAGTTAAAAGATTTTAAGATTAATACACACCCTTATCTTCAATAACTTGGTTTAAAATTATAATAGAACAAGAATTTATACCTAACAAAAGTTACAATGGAGTACTACTCTGCCATAAAAAAGGATAAGCGAGAAGTAAATGGATGTACCTTGAGAACATACTCTTAAGCGAAATAAATCAGACATGCATGAATACACATCAAGGACAAAGAGATGTAATAGGTATTACATAAAAGGAAGTTTATATCCAAAACACAGGAGAACTAGAAAGGGAAGGGGAAAAGAAAGAACGGGAAAAGGAAAGAAAGAGGGAAGGGAAAAAAATGGGAAAATACAAATAAACCTGCTGTAAATAGAGAAGGGGGAGCAGAAGGGAGGCTCAGGGAAGAGGGGGAAAAACCAAGAGATGTCATGTACAGGTACAAAATAACCATGATGAATGTGACCATTATGTATACAATGTATCAATACAGGCTCTTGGAAAGAAAGAAAGAAAGAAAGAAAGAAAGAAAGAAAGAAAGAAAGAAAGAAAGAAAGAAAGAAAGAAAGAAGAAAAAAGATTTATCTCTTTCAGGTAGATTTCAGAAAGTTCACCAGAGGATGACAATATTATGCCGATGTCTATACGAAACAGATGAATTTCTTAAAAAACACAGATTTTCAAAATAATTCAAGAAGAATTAGAAATATAAATAGCCCTATACTCATGAAATATACTGAATTGACATTTTATAATACTGTTAAAACAGTCACTTGTGAATTTGCGTACTTTTTAAAAACACAAATACTAGTTTTGCAGCAAATCTTCCAGAGCATAGAGAAAAAGGCAGCAATTTCAAGATTTTCTGGAGAAAGTACAGTACTAATGGTAAAATCTTACAAAGACTCTAAAAACAAGTAAATTTAATTTTTTTTTTCTTTTTCTTTTTTGGTGCTGGGATCAAACTCAGGGCCTTTTGCTTGCAAGGCAAGCAGTCTAACCACTGAGCTAAATCCCCAACAGCTCTCTGTTTGATTTTGCTGAAAATTCAGAACGACCCTAAAAATGTTTACTAAAAGAAATATATATACTTATCATTAAATCTAAAAAAGTATGAAGATCTCCACACTTCAAAATGCAAAGCCATACACAGAGAACATTTTAAAATATAAAGCAATGGAGAGACAGCTTAAGTATATAGAATAAGGAATTCAATACTTCATGACAATTTTCCCTAAAGTCAATTATAAATTTTACTTAATATTGATTTAAATTACAAAGTTGTGTTTACACACATACAAATTATATGTATCTATATTTATATTTGTATATGTATGTGTGTAAACTGAAAAACTGATTCTAAAGTATGTATGAAAATATAAATGTCCAGAAATAGCAATGGCATTTTTAAAGGAAAACAAATTTGGAAGGCTTGCATCACCAGACATCAGCACTTGCTCTAAACAAACGTAAGTCAAAAGAATGAGTTATTGGAGACTATTCTGCCTGTCAAGTAGACTGATAGAACTATGTATATCTTTAGAAATTGTTCGTTGCCTATATAATCTCTTCATCTACTGTATAAACAAAACAGTGCTCAGTAGGCAGATTAATATGTCCCTAAAGATATTAATACTCATTTTAATCCCTGGAACCTGTGAATATTTTGCTTCAAAAGGCAAAGGAAAATTAGATCACAAATGTTTGCTCAACCTTAAATTTGTGGAAGTTTTTTTTTTTTTTTTTTAATCTCAAGATAAGGAAATAATACACAGGAGTACATTATGCTTTTTATAAAATAAAAAGTTAAGCACCCCAAATAAAACATAAACAATTATTAAGCCAAGCATTTATATTAATTTCTTATAGATTGTAGCCTTAAAATATGAGAATAAAATAAAGTCTTTCAAGATAACCTAAGAGAAAATCTTCTTCACCTCAAGGCAAATGAGTATAAATTTAAAGCAAAAGAAATAACAGATATAAACTGGTTTGTATCTAAAGTTTTAATTATCTACACATCAGAGGATACAATCAAGAAAATTAAAATTCAGTTAAGATGCTTATAATTCATAAGTAATAATTTAAAAGAAAAAGAAAATTAGGAATATGCCTGTATGGCATGGTACAAAAGAGGATATCCATCTGGCAAACAGCATATAAAAGGAAGTTGAAAATTATTAATTGTAAAGAAAACATAATCATACCAAAACAGTTACTATTATTCATCCAACACAGTATCATTAAAAAATAAAAGACAAGAAAATACTAAGGAAAGCTATCTCAGTCACAATGTACTAAGGGTGGACATGGGCTTGTTCTATGACCCAACAATACCACTCAGAGATATATTTTCAAAAGAATTAAGTAAATATGCAAATACATACTAGAATGTTTATGTAACTTTTATCCGTAATAGAGAGAAGTATCTTTTTTCTTCACAAACAACATATTTGTTTTCATAATATACTTCAACAGTTCTAGATAATCTTGGAACATTTTTGTTCCATCTTAGCTTAAATTAAACTCAGTTTTTGTATTTGAATTAATCGGCCATATTAACAAGTCAATATTTACTGATTAATTGCTCAGGTCTTTGTGTGCTTTACTAGTTATTTGTGGAAACATTTTATATAACTTAATATAACTTAATAGAGAAAGGAAACAAAGATGTTTCTAATTATATTTATAAAATATATATTTAGAACTATAGTATGCACTGGTTAAAAGCAGCACACTTTTCCAACAAATTTTTTGGAACAGTTGAACAGGTCAGAGGGATAATTAGTTAAAGGACAGATGGAACATTTATCATGTACCTCTGCAGCCAAAAATTATTCTCTACTCTATCTCTTGTCTTTTAGAAATGCTAGAAATACTACTCCCAAAACTTGCTTTTCTATTCAACGTGATGTTTTGTATTCATGGTTGAGTACATTTCAGCACTGTTGCACTGCTCATTGTTCTCTGTCATATGCCCTCTTCCTCATCTTCTCTTGCACAAATCAAAAATAAAATATAGCTACCTGAAGGTTGATGGCAAGACCTCTTTCAATCTAAACTGTTTTCATGATGTCTTGACTGTGATTAGGCAGTGTCTTAGTTGCTTTTCTCTCCTTTTTGAGACAAAATACCCAACATCCAAAGTTAAGGGAGGAAGGGTTTATTTAGCTCACAGCTTGTAGAGGTTTCAGTCCACAATTGTCTGGATCCAAGGCAGGGTGGCAGGGCAGACGGGCAGCAGGCAGTAAGGGAAGCAAAAAGGGACCGAAGAAGCTTCTTTCTGCCCCTTATATTTTATCCAGGCTGCTGAGATTAGGGCTTTGCCAGACCAATTAGTGGATTGATTTAGTAATCACACGCCCGTAATCCCATCTTCACACACACTAGATCCAACCATCTCTGAAAAAGTGCCACCTGTGACTGCATGAGGCTTTGGAGGGACATCTAGACACAAATCATAATGGGTGTAGTTTAATGAAGGGAGGAAAACACCAGCATGATGACAGTGTTGTCTTTTCTTGTTCATGGATTACTGTGATGATGGGGAAGAACATTTCATTTTTCAGTGTCTTACTTCTGGCCACTTTCTGTTTGCACGATATCAACTTGAATACATGATACACGTTTTTCTGCTTTCGGCCAAAGGCTCTTTACTTAAATAACTGAGAAATACAGTTCAAAATTAAAACTGATTTAGTAGGTCTTTTCCCGCTGATAAATGTAGCAGTCTACTTTTTTTTCTTTTGAATAGACAATTTGGGGAAACCAAAATCAATTTCCAGAAGCCCTGAATAAACTGAGTTCCTAGAATTTTCCTGAGAACATTTAGCTGCATGCTTGTTTTCCTTCTCTTCCCAGTCTGATTGTCTTTTCCACACTCCTCTTCCCTGATTGCCTCCTTTCCTAACACTCCTGGCACACATTCTACCTGTGCTTGAGTTAGTCCTTTGTCATGCTGTGCTTTGGAGGTAACGTAAAATAAAAGCCATGCTTCGGAACAAAGCAAGACGTGGCCTTTGATTCAATATGCAAAAGGCAGAGCGAAGGTGAAATTCACTCAGAGCTTTATGTTTTAGGAAAGCATAGAAAAAATATGGCACCACATATAGGAATAGAAATATCCTCTTTGCTTTCAAACATTGATGAAAATATAGATCACAGCATTTGTAAATTTGCAGGTAGTGAAATGGAAGTTGGAGAGGAGAATTCTCTTAAAGGTGGATTCAGAACCCAGAAATCCCTAATCCTTTATTTAGAGAGAAATTTACTTCTTTCTTGGGTTACATGCTGTTTAAACCTCTTGTAAATGCTGCCATTTAATTGGAAAATAGAAATATAACATTACAATAGAATTCTCAGCGTTTCAGTGCTATTTACAAAGAGCGTTGTGACCTGAAATTCACTGGACCTTATAGAATGGCCTTAATTTTTAAAAAAGTGATTCTATAATGTGTTTATTTTCCTATAATACTGCTATACAGTTAGCGTGCATTGACAGAGTTTGTAGTGAATAAATGAAAATTTCCCACAACATGCTTGATAATATGTGGCTAAAATAATCAGTTTATCTTCTGATGCTTTTCTCTTATCCTTTACATAAAGCAGAAAATGTTATATCAAAATCAGTGGAGCATCATTTATATTTTTCTCCAAATTACAATACTTAAAAGAACCTTGGAAAATTTTATGGTACTGCTCGGCTAGCATGTACATAGCAATCTTTTTTATTACAGCATTGCTTAAATTACTCCTGCTTTCTGTGTTAACAGGAGTATTATTTAATCAATTACATCAAACTGTGGTATTGAGGGTATAACTGCACAGTTTTATAAACTGGTAAGTTGTAGTGCTGTGTTAAGTAAAACAAAGAATGCTTTATGCCTGTTGTTACAGCATAACTTTTACTGAACAATTTTTCATAGATTGTTTTCTGTTGAATGAATGGCAGGAGCATTTTGCAGTAATTTTTGTTTTTACTCCTTAAATTATATTAATGCCATCTCCTGGTTTCCCTATCGAAGCTCCTGAAATGGAAATTTGACAGCTAAATTAAATACACATTTTATCCTGTTAAAAATAATGTGAATATTATTTGTATAATGCCTTTTGAATGAAGAAAGACTGCTGGTTGAGTGCTGTTCAAGAAAAGTCTCTCATCTTACACGTTACATTGTTTTGCTTGGTGAACTATCATATACTCCCTCAACACAACGCTTCCTGTGTAGATTTCAATGATACTGCATGTTTTTCTTACTGATGGCCCTTATGGACTGTATGTTCATGACTCACCCCATCTCCAAAATCATATGTTGGCAAAGTGTGTGACCATGTTTGCACAGAGGGTGGGAAATCCTAGTAGAGTGGGTCACCTAAAAATGAGGTTGGACACACCTTCTCTCCACCTGTACCTGTTACACACAGACACAGAATTTCCTGGGGGAGCCTTGTTTGCAGAAGAAATGAATATACTTGTCTAGATCCAAATTGGACTTTGGAAGGAGTAAAAGTGAGGCTGACATGCACACCAGAGTTGAGAAGCTGTGTGTGTTTATTTTTAGCTCATAAAAGTCACTCCCTCATCATAGAATTTTTGGTCCCGTTTTTCTGTTTATCTCATGAATACCAATGAAAAAGCTTTTAAATTGGTTGCCTTGGTTGATGAACTCAACTCTCTCCAAGATTCTGGTCACAAACTGAAGTGGACAAGAACTGAACCAAATTTTCCCATAAGGTCAACATTGAACCACTGAATTTGATTCAGTTTTCAGCCAACTTGGTTTGTGACCCGAATCATGCAAAGAATCAAGTTTGTGAACCAAGGTACTATTGTGTTGCAGGGAAATAATAATAGGAAATACATTTATAGAACTAATTTGCTTGGAATCAAGCATTTGAAAAAGGCTCTGTCCAAAAACTTACATAAATGGGTTTCTATGGAAACCTCAATAAAGTAAAAAAAAAAAAAAAAAAGGAAAAAAGATGTTGATCTCAAACAAAGGAGCTGCAGTTGTTGTAACCAGTTACTGTCATGGAATGAACAGACAGATGGACAAACATGCATAAAATATCACACTTAAATCAGAGTGCATTCTCAGATGGCCATGGCATCCTTGAGCCTCTGCAAAAACACTGATAGGAGTTTCAGTTTTCCTGATATATCTCTCTAGTTTATCGTACTTTATTGGCTTGATTTTTGTTGCCTTTAGCCCTTCTTTTTTTCTTTTTACTTTTGTCTTTCCTAACCCAAAACATGATGCTATCAGGAGTTTGGGGCTTTACAAAGTAGTTAAATCATAAAAATAATAATCCTGTGAAAGTGACTGGGGTTCTCACACATGTGGTGCAAGAGAGCACCTTTGTCCCTTCCAGTGTGTGAGGATGTTGGGAGGCCACGTCTTTGCGGCTCATGAAAAGGGTCCTGGCCAGACACTGAATTTGCCGTCATCCGATTCTTGGACTTTCCATCTGACAGAACCATAAGAAATATATTTTTGTGGTTTATAAAGCAAGTTTATATTTTTTCATACCTTGCTGAACGGATCAAGACCATGAAAAGCACAATAGAAATATAAAATAAAATTGTGATTAGCTTAGCGTCCATTTTTCATGAAATATAGGCTTATAAATGAAAATCACTTTTAAATATGATTTTTATGCCACCAAATTAATCAATTGCTATTTGCTACTAGAAGCTTTAATAGAACTTCATGACATTGAAGTCACGCACATAATGTAGAATCTGAACATAACTAATTGTAACCTTGGCTTTCACCATGCATTTAAATGTTCAAACACATCAGTTCTATTCATCCTCCAAAAGATTTCTACCTTTGTACTTTGTTGTTTGTTTTAATTTTGAGACAGGGGGCTGGGGATTTAGCTCAGTGATTAGAGTGCTTGCCTTGTAAGCACAAGGGCCTGAGTTTGATCCCCGGCACCACAAAAAAAAACAAAACAAAAAAAACAAACCTGTCTAATTTTGAGACAGGATCTCACTAGGTTTCACAGGCTGAACTCAGATTTGTGATCCTCTTGCCTCACCCTCTCGGAGTGCTGGGGTTACAAGCCTACTGACTAATTTTCTCTACCTCATGAATATATTTATTTATTTATTTATTTATTTATTTATTTATTTAATTTTATTTATTTATTTACTTTGGTGCTGGGGATCGAAGTCAGGGCCTTGTGCTTGCAAGGCAAGAACTCTAATCACTGAGCTAAATCCCCAGCCCTCTCATGAATATATTTAACTAAAAGTTCTATCTTTTTCTCATCTTTGTTGATAATGTGCTATTTGGGGACAATATTCCATTTGGGTGTACCGTTTTGAAATTGTGAGCCAAAGATGAATCTTTCTCCCTTTAAATTGTAGATATCTAGTATTTGGTCCCAGTGATAGAAAAGCTGACTAATTCAGAGTGATAGAAATGCTAGCACTTGTAATGGTACTGTGAGGTGATGTAATGAAATGCTCAAAATTTCTTCTATAAAATCTTGGCATTAGATAGCAATAAAAGTTAAGAATAAAAACGTGACATTTTAAACATATTAAGTATAAAAATTAAGTAAATAACATAAGAAAAGTTTAAAATTCAAAATTTTGAATTTTGAAATTCATGGCAAACAATGTTAAGGAACGTATTTGTACAATAAGCCCTACAGAAAGTTTTGACTAAATAATATATATGTAAACATTTGATTCTTAAATTGAAATTAAGAAGGAAAGATTTAAGATGCATCAATTCTTATGTTCCAGAGGGGAAAGAAACTTTTATCTCCACCTATTTTCTAAAAATATAAGTAGGAAAACCAATATGACTATAACCCAGGATATCAGAATCTTTGCTAGTAAGACAAAGAAAAGATGCAAAAAACAGAAATGCCTTGCTCTTTAGCCTTTTATTTTATTTACTAAAAAAGGTGTTATTTTAAATGAAATTTTAGTTGTGAAAATGTCTTTAAAATAGGACTTGTCTTTTTTTCTCAGAACAGCACAGAACTATGCATTCTTAACATAAATATATTCGGGCAGTCACACATGCATATGCATATACAAAGTGCATATTTTATTTCCATTATATTTGAATATATACATATAGAATTTACTCAGTAAAATGATTAATTTTTATTGCTTCATAACATTAGATGAAACATAGTTTGATTAATTTGATAAAATATTCTGATTGAGATACTTCAGGCGTAAATCAAAATGGATTTAATTTAATCTCCATTTGTAATTTTATTGGAATCATATTGCAGCTAAACATATGCAGATTGGTGGAACTGACAGTATTTTATATTACTTGAATTTCATTTTTCAAAAACCCAATCATGAAAAACATGTTAAATTCTATCTAAGCCACATAGTTTCCATATACCTACTGATTCAATACCTTGATTTATATGGAGAATTTTTTGTAGCAGTTTCTTACTTGACATTTTTATTTTGTCTTATTATATGGATAATATTTCCAAGTTTTTAAGAAATTATGTATGTATACCAATATGATAAACTTTCCAAAGTTGCATATGAAAATAATTTCAGGAATAATAAAATAAATGAAGTGATATTATTCAGATGTTTTGCTTGAATCTGGGAATATTCAAAGTGCTCCTGTGATCCATATTCATTATTCAGAAAAAGTCAAAATAATACATCATAAGAAAAGCTGTTCTCTCAAAGTTTGTGTTACCTAATCAATGGAAACATTATTGGCACTAATTCTAAAGGAAATTTCCTAAAATAATTGTATTTTCAATATAGTGGAGATATTATCAATAATCTGAATTTACTAGAAGGCAATAAAAGTACATTATGGTAATTCTTACCTATTCTGTTAGACCATAGCTCAGAAACTAAACAGCTATTAGTACAATAGTTTAAGGACTATCAAGAAAGGAAATAAAACATTTTCATAATGATTACATATTTAAAACCATGAGAAAAAGTTTATAAAAAATATTTAAAAACATAATTAAATATTTCTCATTCCAACAGAATGATATTTCTGAAGGAGGTTGTTATGCATTTACTAGAATATTTATTATAGGTCTTCATTTTTTCTCAAACATTTATTTTGAAGAATAAAGATGGGTGTTTTCTAAAAGCAAGTAAGTGGCCAAACTCATTTTCTCTCCAGATAGCACTTCCAGTCCAATCATTCAGTGGATTTCTTTTCTTCTGGGTAGAGTACTGATCTATTTGTATTCTTTCATTTTATAAAAATATCCATATTACTGTTTCCAAAGATTTTACTTTGAGCAAAGTGATTTTCCTCTTCTTAAAAGAAGAAAATTTCATACTCAGTGGCAAAGTTACTAGTGCTATTTGTGCTTCTGTTTGTATATGTGGCCAGTTTTTTGGTTGTGTATTGCAATGTAATTTAAATTCTCTTTTTAAGGTCAGGTAAAGTGTCAGTAAATGACAAATCATTAAAACCATATATTATAGACAGTAATATTATACGATTTTATCTAATTTATGCACCCACTTACAGGTAAGATTTTTTTATAATAGGTATTTCTAACCTTGAAAAACACTTCCCTAAAAATATTCATAAAATATCTGAATACTACATTTTAATTTCATGAAGTGTTTTTTGCATAACTAAAGTAAGTCTCTAGCAATTAAAATTAATTCATTATTTAGTTTAATTGATCATCCTTAATCAACAGTTTTTCTACAAGCCTTGAATTCATTTTGCATACCAAAATTCAAAAAATAAAATGTGGTTTCTTCACTTTATCCACTTGTATATGTTTGTTTACCTGATTTGACACAAGATAAAAGCACAATAATTATATGTGATGACCACTCCAAGATTATTTAAACTCTAACAAGAAGTTCCCATCTAGATTAGTAATTTAATTTTAATTTAAATACTGTAAGCAACATAGTCATAGTGTGCAAATGTGAGTATTTTGGTTAAGAATCACGATCCCAAGTCTCTAGCTGAAATAACGAGAGAACCATGCATAAAATAAAAATTAACAATAGTCTCAAAAGCACAAAGAATATATGTACAAATCTGATCTCAGGGAGATAGTTTTGAACAACAGAAGCAAAAACTACAACAACAAACACAGGAACAGCAAACAAGAGAAGGTCTTGGCCAGTCTCCATTCCTAACTTAAACTTTGGAAAATAAATTGCAATGTACTTAAGGAGACTAAAATAGCTATCAGACAATCTGATTTGGATTCTACAATGAGTAATAGTCTTAACTTCTGCAATTCAATCACATTAAATCCTTAGACTTACGAAGTTAACAGTTTATTAATCCATTTTGTTAGCTCTATGGGAATGCAGATATGAAAAGGGAGGTGAAGTCCCTTCCCGGAGGATCTTAGAAGCTAACAGAGGAGATAGATCCTCCTCAACTGTATATAGTATGACTCACTCTGTGACATGATAAGACACTGTGTAACACAGAGCAGAGCAGAACGGAAAGAGATACATGTGGAGATAAAGAGATGTGTTTATTGTTTACCATGAACACAATTCTAGTTATAAATACATGAATAGTTATAAAATATTATCTAGTTAAAATCTTCCATGGTACAGAAATGCTAGAGATGTTAAAGCACATAATTTAACATTATGATTGTTACTGGAGATAATATTGACATGTATTAAGCTCTTTGTTATATACATAAATGGACACATAATAACTTAAATAAAAGGTATATATTTATGTTTTTCATGTTTTCTATATACTTAGACTGTAAATCCAAAGAAGTAATTCACTGAATATTTTTAATGGTGACATACAATAGTAGGGTGGAAATTTTGACTTGTCTAAAGTAAACAATGAATAAAACAGTTAATAGAGTCCTAAACGTGTTACCTGGGGTGCCTGTGGAGTGAAGTTTCATTTCTGGTGCGGTGTGTGGTGGACCTGGAGTCAGAAGCCTTGAATTGAATTTGTAGCTCTGTCAGGTGAAAGATATGTTACCTTTAAAATGTTGCTTATTGCCCAAGCCTCTGTATCTAAGTTTGAAACAATTATATGTAATTATGAAAATTAAAACTCAATATTTGCTGAAAGCACCTACCAAAGAGTACAGTGTCTTGAATTATGGGTAAACTTGACTTTTCAATATATATAATTAAATTTGAACTACGTATATCAAATAACATTTTTTCATTATCATGTTATAAATATGCCTAAAGCAGTTTGTCATTTTTACATTAACCTGTTAAAATGACTTGAATTTCCTCATGCAGTGCTCTCTACTACTCTTAGGATTATTTGTTCTCATATGAAAAACAATCTCATCATGTGTGTTTCTTTTAAGGCACCATTTTTAACTCATTGTAATTAGAGGAAACAAAATACCATGTATACTTACTTTACTTGGCATTTTGTTTTCCTCACAATTTTATGAGAGCTAATAGAAATTCTAAGTTAGTAAAAAATGAGACAAAACTGATTTATGTTTATAAATATTTGTTATGTTTTTGCCTTCAATGTAGAGGATTTAACGCAGTTTTCACAAATACATTTCCTTGCCCATTATGGAAGCTGTCGAGTCTTTGTAGTCTTTCTGCTAAGCAAATTTCACCATGACAAATACTTTATCCAGGCCAGGTCAACTGATGCAATATTACCCTACAATGAATTTATTCAGTATATAGTATGTCCAATGAGAGTTTCTGAAAATATTTGTCTGGGTTTGTTTTAGCTTTTTCCTCTATGTGAAATCTCATTTGAAAATCTTTAATGCTTTGAATTTTCATGCGTTAACACACTCTTCCTTGCTGTTTTATTGTTTTATGATGAATCAAACACATTAAAATTTATCTGACTAAAAGTTTTCAAACCAAGATAATTGAAAGCTGCAGCAAGATGTAAATGTGTTTTGAATTGATTTTTGAATCAATATGAGATGCCGAAAAACTGTTTTTTATGACATTATAGAATTTATTATGAATTTCTCATTTCATAGCATAGGTAGGTCCCATAATTTATCCATTTATATTTTTCTTAAAGCATATATGGATTACAAGACAGATTTCTAGCATGTAATGAATATTCTTGGTATTAACTCCTTGATTTTCCAATGAATTAAACACTTGTGCTTTATCAAGAACATTAGTAAAGTTAAAAAGCATAAAAACCATTTCTCCTGCCCATTAAAATCTGTATTCTTATGACTCTAGAATGTGCTTTTGTCCTATTTTAGTCACCAAGAAATCTCTACACACGTTTGCATGACTTTTTACCTTGAAATAGTTATAATGACCATGTTTTCTTTCTATTTTCATTGCTCCCGTTATGTTGCTATATATTTGACTCAGTTTTATACAAAAATTCAATTCATTTAGTTTATATTAATATTGTAATGTATCCTTCTTTATAAATATAAATTGCGTATTTAAATAAAAGTTTTGGTAATAGATTTCTTCATGCAAGATTTCATGAATAACATTCTTACTAATATGTGGTAATTACATTATCACACTATGCGATATTTATCCCAATATCCTACAGGGACTGTGGAAATATACGGAGCAGATAAGGATTTCTTTGTTAAGGTGGAGAAAAGTAAAATAGAGTTTTTACTACAAGGGCTACCAGTTTTCCTAATATTTTCAATTTCCCAGAAAGCAAAACAAAAGGAAAACCATTGCACCTTATATCCCGTTGCACAGAAGTTCTGCAGAAAGACGCATGACGTTAGTTGTGGCTTACCTCAGTAAAGGGAGTATCACCAGATACTCAAAACTGAGAATTCTTTTGGAGTCGTAAAGTGTAGAGGTCTTGAAATGTGCACTGTTCTCCAAAACAAGAAGAGAATGATGTCAAGTAATTCGGAAGAAATCAGGGCTGCATCTTACATTTCAGCATGTGGAGGAGACGGCATCACCCCACTTTCAAAAGGCCGGAGAACACCTGTCCAAAAATCATAGGTACGGGACAGCCATCCTGGGAATTCTATTTTAGCTTGAGCTTTGGGGAGCAGAATCCCTGTGCCGGTGGGGCCCAAAACCACCATCTCAGTGAATTCGGAAGCAAGAGCACAGAGCGGAAGAGGTATATTTTAAAAAATTAAGATCTTGTAGAGTTTTCCTTGTAGGTTCTGTGCTTGTTCAAGACCACCAGTCTTCCCTTTTCTCTATTTTTCCATTCAGAATGGAATTTTTATTCTAATTCTGCCCCATAATTGTATGTAGGAAGTGCATCACTTGTTTGATTTTATATGCTAATATCTGAGGAGGAATTCTGCCTCAAGGTAAATTAATTGTATTTTAAGTATCTCTTGTATTTGATTTAAGTGGTATTCACATGGGACCTTGGAGCTGCTGTTGGAGCATGTTGAGACTCTGAAGAATGTTGGGATTAGATGAATTGCTTGCGAGAAAAATATGAATGTGTGGCGGTCAGGGTGGAGTGGCCTGTACTCACTGTTAGTGTCCCTTTTAAATTCATATAATTGGGATAATTTAATCCCAACATGATAGTATTGGAGGTGGTGCCTTTTGGAGGTAATTAGGTAATGAAGGTAGAGCTCTTCTGAAAGAGATTTGTGCCTTTAAAAGGAGTCAAGGTGTGAGCTCTCTCTTCTCTCTGCCGTATGAAAATACAAAGAGAAATTGTCCATCTTCATCTCGAATGATGCAATCAGCAGAAGCTGACCTTTCCAGAAACCTTAGCTTGAATTTTAGTCTCCAGAAATGTGAAAAATAAAGGGTTTTGTTTTGTTTTGTTTTAATTTATAAGCCACTTGGTCTGTGGAAAATCGTCATGGCATCCCAAACTTACTAAGAGAGAGATCTAACGAACTCTGAAAATGCCCACAATCTGATGCTTGGAAAATAGTGACTTACTTGTCCACATTTTCAAATCAATAAATTATAAATTATGTATAAGAAATAGTCATTATTCTGCACTTTTAAAATTTTATTTATCAATAAAAGAGAAGAGAGAAATAGTATCCCTAATACTGATAAAATTTCCCACTTAGCTTGTTTGTTAGCTGCCATTGTAGCACACATAAGTAGGAAAACAAATATGCATCCCCAAATAGTACATCGAAATTGAACGTGATGTTCAAATTTTGATGAGGAACTAACACAACTCATGCTGGCAGACAATGGTAAAGGCCCATAACATTTGATAATGGATGTTTTAGAACAGCTTCCTATTATAAATTGCTGCAGAAAGGTAATATAGCTACAAAGTAGTTGATCAAGTCAGCATTTTAAACTGCTAAAAAATGAAGGTGTAACATGTCAGCCCCAACCAGAATATTGAATGTTACAACTCAATCAGAGGACTGCTGTGTTCCCTTTATCAGTGAGGGTCTAGCGGGAGAGAAATCACAAGGTGGAGAAGGTATGACGAAATATATGTTTTAAGAAAGCGACGTTATATTTCTTGATTTTAAATTAGAAGTTTGGCATACAATAATTTTGCAGGGAAGCAGGTAAATGTCTTTCTCCAGGCATTGATTTTCAGACTATATTCATTTTAGACTTGTCTAAAGATCCACCCATCAACAGGTACAATAAAAAGCACTGACTTCGTTCAAGGAACATAGGAGGCTCATTGCAGAGGGACCGAATTTTAGATAGAGGGAAATAAAACTAATAGATTTATTGACAGAACACAAACTATGTATGTTTGAGAGAAAATTTACATTGCAGTGTTATGCACTTTAGTAGCTGGGCAATACCAGGTAACAACATAAAATTTGATTCTTCACAGGAGTGAGGATAGTTTTGAGAGATACTGTGTAAATCTATTTTATTTATTAACAAAATCTTCTAGTCTAGGGCTGAGGTTGCAGCTCAATATTACAGTGCTTGACTCACGTGCGCAAATCCATGTTCTATCCCTAGCACCACAAAAATTCTTATATTCCGAAAAGGAAAGAATTTGACAATTATTCATTTCAATACCCACCTACCACCATGTTGAGATAAGACACATATTAGGTCCTCTAACAATGAATATAAAAATATATATAGTTTTTTGAAGTGGATGTGTGTGGAGGGGGGAGAGTGTCAGTTTTTGATTCTGTAATAAAAATAGCATAAAACTAGGTAGCTCATAAATGTCATAAATGAGAAAAACTTATTCCTCGCAATTCTGTAGGCTGGGAAATGAAGAACTAAAGAGTCTGTGTGTGGCGATGTCCTGGTTTATGGTTTAATGATGGCCATCTTCTCACTGTCTTCTCACATGGTGAAAGGTCGGGGACTTTTTTGTTCTCTTTTATAAAGCTCCAGTTCCTGAGCGCCCCATAGACTGCACTTCCAAATACCATCAAAGAAAAATTTCAAAATGTGATTTTTGGAAAGGGGATTCACAAACATAAACAAACATTCTGTCTATAGTAGGTTCTTTAATAAAGTCCAGGAAAGACGTGGAGTTGTTTTTGCCATAATACAGCACTAGTCATTTCTACAAGTCTTTTAATCTTGATTGTTTAAATTTGTCTCCACATTTCCTCCCCTTGTCTTCCTTTGTCCTTCCTTCCTCCCTCTCTCTCCATCCCTCTGTGTCTCTCTTTCTTTCTTCAGAGCTTCATCATTTTTTTTTTCTTTCTTTCTTATTCTTTTTTTTTGCTCAACCCAGCCTCAAAATCTTGCTTCAGCCTCCTGAGTACCTGAGTACCTGGCCACGAGGCTTGCATCAAACTATTTTCCTTCCAGAAGACTGAACTAAGAGGGGCTATTTTCTGTTACTCGTACTGTGAATGAGTAGTGCCTAAAGATACAAATCTATATGAGAACCAATGGAAAAGGAATGCATTCTAAGAGTAAGGCAATGGAGATTTAAAAATAAGGAACTGATGATGGCAAGAAAGAAAGAAAATGCTATTATTCTCCCTGTCTATAAAGAAACCGCGATAACATTTTACCCAGAAGCAAACAAATGTTATCTCTCTTGTATCATCTGCTAGAATGTGAGTGTTCTCTACTAAACAACTCTAAGATTTTGTGGTAATGAAGTACATTATGCTTTCTCACCTTACCTATAAAGGGCTTATATGGCCAAAAACTGACATGTAGGCATCTAGTAATAAAATTCCCTTTTCAGTTTAGCTTTTGAACTCTAGTACTGATAAACTCATTGGTTATTACATTTGGTGGATTCACATTAAAAGCATAATGCAAGTGCAACAGCGGGCATGCTTGTTCAGTTGCTAAGTTTTTGAAAGATATGTAAAGTACACCATGTACTCAAATTCTAGCGTTTCACTTTCAATCTCAACAAATGTTTGCTGTAATGAATTGTAATACTTTTCTGTTTCCCTAGTTCCTTATTTCAGTTGTCTTGGGAGGCCATAATCTGTTCATAAATATGGAGCCTTTTGTGAATGTTTAGAATCAGCAGTGCATGACGAAAAGCAAAAATGAAAATACAATTTAATTTAGCAGGCACACATTTTTAAAAGAGCTCATGAATATTACAAGATAAATTTAATCTTATTTATAAAATAATTGAATAAGTATAATTAATTTCCCAGATGTTTTCATAGTCTTCTTAATTACTTAGATATTTTCTGTGGAGTTAGCTTTAAAATCTGACTTTGGAAAACAGTTTTCAAATATAGTTCACATGGTATAATAAATTAAAAATTCACGACATTTATAAAAACTGTAGACAAAGCGTATCGACTTCATATTTTTTCTTCTCATAGAAATAACTAGCTCATATTCCATTTCGTGTTTTTTTTAATACTCAGAGTTGGATTTTTTTGTTGTACTTTAGCTTAGAAGTTTATTCATTTTCGTTGTTGTTGTTCTAGAGATGGAACCCAGAGATTCCTGCATGCGAGGCAGACACCCACTACCAAGCTGCAGCCTCAGCCAGAGAAGCTTTGATTTTAGATAAAAATAGATTTAACCTAGTTTCATAGGGATTTTCTTTATGCTAATCCTAAATTTGTTATTTTACAAATGAGATGACAATATGTGCCATTTTTAATGCCATATGAAGAAATGCTTAGGTCTTATGTATTAAAGTGGAATAAGACTTAATAATTACCTCACGTTTGCAACTTACTGTACTTAAGTTAAAATCATATATTTGTGAAAGACATGTCTACTATATTCAAGTTTTTAAAATATGTTTAAAGTTTATTTTGTAATGATTTCATTTTAATATTGCAGATTTTGTAATATATAAAAATAAATATTATTGCCACCACTCAAGTTCCTTTAAATGTACTCGTTGGACACATAAACGTCTACACTTGGCTGGTACACAAGATACATGTAATACATTTCTAGAATCGCCCTCAGCATTTTCCATCTAAGCTGTTGACTTCCTTCGGGGGCGCCTCTCTTCTGTGCCAACCGTCACCTCATTTCGGTTTGAACTTTTATTTATATAGCTTCCGGTCTCCTTGAATTTGTATCTCGCCCTTGAAGTTTCCCTCTTGTTGAAATTTTTTGTTTAGTCTAGTATGTGATTTTCTATTTATATTTCTCAAGCACTCAAAGGTGGAACTTTTCAAAATATACAAATTCTGGCAATGCGATTCTTACTACAAGAATTTCTAATTTTTTTGCTCTCCTATATTTTATTTATCTTACAGGAATAAGGTAGTTAAAAGTGCCTACTTACAAGTATCTATGTGTGATGAGAACATAGTATATTATTATTTTATGGCATATAAAAATCTTTACGTGGTTAAAAATAAACAGTACAATCGAGTTAAGCCCAGTTTGTATGTTTAATTGCATTTGAAATAAATTTATTTTCTTTGCATCTGTGTAACTTCTTGAGTAAATGTGGCTATTAGGAACTGGACATGAGATCTACAAAACAAAATTGCTTTACTCTTAATTTAATCTACTGGGCTATTATTCTAACAGCACACTTTTATGTTCTTTTAAAAAGGCCACAGTCTCAATATGTTAGAAACAGGAGAACAGGAAAAATATTTAAAATATAACACCTAAGAAAAAAATCACTTACTTCTTATTAAAAAGCTATCATTTGTAACAGAGTTGTGTTTTCTGGATTTATTTTTTACTTCTATTTTATCATGAATTTCATATAATGTGTCTCAGTTTGGTACAAATGAGACTTAAGTATGTAAATTAAATTGAATTTTTGACCCAGAAAAGCAATATTTCAATATACCTTTAACAAAATCAATAATATAGCTACATCTAGTGTAATTTATCATAGATAATGCGTTTTTACTGTACATGAATAATTTTACAGAAGTCAGATGCATTAAATTATGATGAAATAGTCAATAAAATGTGTAGCACATTACATATTTCTACTTTATTTTAGTTATGATATCAATGCTTGACCTTATACTTACAGGTAATAGGAACATATTTTAAAGTTCAGATAACTGCTTTTAAAATGATAAACTATATATTTTAATGTTTTAGTCAGTATATTATATTTCTACTCCCAATAATTTTAGTTTATCATTTCAAAAGACATGAGATTTTGAACAATATTAATATAAATCTATCAGTGGGAATTTTAACCTAGCTCAACGCTCAACTCTAAAGGTGAATTGATTTCAGTGAATAGCAATATTTGACAAAAACTTCTCAAATATTCAGTACTAAATAATTCTCCTTTTAAGGCATGTTGAGAGATTAGACAGTTGTATTTAGGTATACAAAATAGCTTGGTAATGGGATATTATTTTTTCAGATAGTTATTATACTAATACCTCAATATATTTGTGTACATATTTAAACAAACATTAGAAGTTTCTATCAATAACCTAAACCATTTTATGACTACTTTTTAAAATTTTGCCAAAGTAATATTTTTTCTTGTAAAAATTCCCTCTGGGCAATCATATTCTTTTAACACTCACTGGTTGAATAAAAGAGGAACAATAAATAAGAGATAAATGTATCCTTCATAAGGTCATCTACCCTATGACAAATCTCAAGATCCTCAAAACTATTATCCACTTAAAAAAGAAATACTGTGTTTTAGAAAATATTGGTTTAGATAAATTTTGGATGATGAAAATATATGCTCAAATAAGAATGAACAAAATTTTGTATAATGTAAACGATGATGTTTAAAATTCTAAGTAATGAATCAGACAATATTAAAGGGTATCTTGTTCATTTATACAGCTTCATATTAAAAGTTCACACTCCAGGTGTTCGTGATGTGAACTTATTTTGTTACCACCCCAACAGCTCCTGATTTGCAGCTTGCTGTAAAAACATTCATATTCAATTAAAAGAAATGTATTATTTTTAAATCATAGACAAATACATTTTATAGTGACATGATTATTAGCAGAAGCTTTGAAAGGAGGTATGCAACCTATCCCATTAAGAACATGTTATGTCATATTTCAACATGGGAAATAATTCTTTCAATCATTTTGAACAGTCTTAATCTCAAGTATAATATGATGCCTTTTTAAATTGTGGGATCAAAATTAATATTTTACATTTCAAAAATAATATTTAGTTGTAAAATCTTCTATCATTATTTAAAAATTAATTTATACAGGTATTGCAAAGAATAGAAATACATTACTACTGTTGAAATTTGGGGATACATTTATTCTTAACCATTCCTACTCTTCAATTTAAATTTGAACATATTTATCATTACTTGGGTGGTGATATGTAACAATTTATTATTTTGCCATATGTTAATTATAGGTTTTCCACTATTTTCACCTTCACTTGACTTAATTAACAATATTAAATGTGGAATTTTTAAACAGAATAAATTTATTTCATGATTTCATACATAGTAGAAATCTGTGGCATTGTGAATTGTGCTAAAGTAAGTTACAAGAATTGTAACTTTCATTGTATTTTCCTTGCTGGAAGGAACCTTTTACATTAGATTCAGTTTGATGTATGATGCTGTTAATTAGGAGCTGGCAGGGGAAAAATGCAGCTCCGAGAAGCTAGAGAACTAGTCCATTGGTCGCATTTCTAACAAGTAATAAAGTTGTACTACTAATCACATACATTTTACTTTTATATCTCTCCCTAAATCTACAGGTACCTTATCTTTTCAATTCCTGGAATTACACTGTCTGACACACACACTGGATGATCTAAACTACCGATATATTTTCTGGGGATTCTAGTCTGTATTACAAAGTTTTGTGTGCAATTATATTCCAACTATGGTCTATACTAACAAGGGCCTTTGACTGAAAATACAGGCAGGAGCTAAATGAAAGTCTTATGTACTTCAGAAATTGTATACAAATTCAAATAAAAGGTATAGCAAAACTACATAGTTTCAAAAATAACTAAGTTATCAAAACATTTTATTTTTGACCATTTCCAATAAACTTATAATTTTGTCATGCTATAATGCTCATTCATTTTATTTGTTTTAATATGATAAGTTTAAGAGAAATATAAACAGATTAGAGACAGATTTTTTTATTTTATGAAATTTCCATATTTTCCCCTTCCCCAATTCTCAGATCACGTGATCAGTTCTTTCCAATGGGCAATTGGAATAAATGTGTTATTCTGAGAAAAAGCATTAAAATTTAGTGTCTGACTTTTCAGTTTTCTATTTTCCCTGCTTTGAAGAAACCCTAAACTCTACATTGAGACAACAGAGATTTATAGATATACTTGAATATTGAGCAAGAAATATAGCATGATGTATAGCAAGAAATATAGCACCATACAGGTTTTGGCCTTTATATCTTATTTCTGTGCAATGTATATTGCCAACGAGTGAAGAGGAATCTTTTTCTTTCAGTGTTTTATTTTAAAGATTATATTGTGAATTCATGTTATGTGTATCCTACTTCACACTAGGAAAGACTTGATATTTTATTGTCTCCAACTTTGGTCACTGTATTTTGCTTTCCCTTGCATTAACAACTGTTTTTTTTTTTTTTTAGTAACTACAATAAGTAAGTGTTAAAGCTCTATGACAAGACATTTTTGGGAAAATAAATGGCTGCTTAATTTTTTGTAGTAAAATTTGGAAATTGCTTACAAAAATGCATAATATTTAGGACTGAGCTTAGAGATTCATAGGTACTTTCTACAAAACAACCTGGCTTAATTTATGCAATGTAAGACACATGAATATAAGAGAATTTGCAAATATAATAAAGTAACAAAATATAAGAAACTACGGAAATTAAGGAAATAGAATAGATAACTTTGTTGGCAATGGGGTGTACACTAAATATTAACTCTGTTTTTAAATAATGTGTTTTTTTTTTTTTTTTTATATGAAGTCTGGCTACTGATTAAGACTTTCTACCTGATTTCGCAGGCCTAACTATAGGCAATTACAAAGGGGCTGGCAGGCTGGGCTCACATCTCAAAGAGAGAAGTTGCTCTATCCACATTGTACTTGGGGCAGTGGCTGTACTGCAGTCTTTGAAGGAAGTTGGAGTCAAGGACTGAGGGTCCCTGGAACGGCCATGCATTCACAGTTATCTACATCCCCAGCCTAAACACCTCCTTGTCCAAGGCCTTGGGCTAAGCTCCTCTTTGGGTATCTCTGCTGAGGCATCAGCAAGGAAAAAGAAAGAGAAATTTGAAGATGTATTTCTCCACTCTGTGTCCAGTATTTTTCTATTCTTAGCCCTTTCACAGCCCCTTCCTCCTTCAACTTCAGGATCCAACAGACTACCAGCTCCTTTTCTTCAAAGCTGCTTCAACAGAAAACAGACTAATGCCTTCATGGCTCTTTTCGACTTTCCATTAGAGCACTCTTGCATAGGAGAAAATGGAACAGCAGAAGTCTGTGTTTTCTAGGGTTGCAGATTTTTGCTTACATCACTGTTATAAATTATATAAGGATTAAGGCTCATTTTAGACTCCTTGCTTTAATCAGCTACTGCAACATTGGAGAATTTAATTATTTCTTGGCCAACTCAGGCAACCTCCTGACACTTGACCTCTACTATCAATAAATAAATCCAGGTAGCAAATAACTTGATAGATGTGGTTTACTTTGCTTTTAAAATTCTTCAGGATAGTACTAATGCTGTACCTCTTTTATTTTTAAAGCAACTTGCATTTCCGTTTGAATGGTATATTCTGACAGTCTTCACATAGTGAAACCTAAAAACATCATTATATATTAACACGAGGAAAATTTGCAAGCTTAACTTTCATTTACAGCCAAGCACGCATCATTCTTAGATACCTTCAGAGTGTCTAGCTTTTCCTTGGCTATTCTTATCAGATTTCTTTCATAAGTATAATTTCCAAATCTGTTGTCTTTTGGGATATTGAGATTATTTAAGTATTTAGCAAAATTACAACAGAGAATGTGGACTTGACAGATTTTAGGTAAAATGTGACCATAAGGTAAGGCATGTGACGTTCATCAATTGTAAGCATATTCACCAACTATTGGCACAGACAAAAGATAATTTTCCAAATAGACAGTTACAGGCCACTTGACAAAGTCTATCTTCATATTTCCAGTGATTAGAATACAACTAAGATAAGCTGCAAGAGCACCGTTTTAGTGTATGATGGATAATCCAGCTGCTTTCTTCAAAGTGCATATGTATTCGGTACAGGCTGAGTGAGGTTACATTAGGAATCCATAAGCTTCACTCTCTCAAGAGTTTTTATTATCATTCATTGACTATATGTTTAAGGAAATCCACTTCTGGGGGTTTCTTCAATGCCATCCAAATCATCATAGTTCTCATCGAATAAGTATCATAAGAATCAAAAGCATATGTAAACTGGGCAAGTAGTTCTAGGATATAGTAATGCGGGATAGGTTCAAAAACTGATCAAGAGCTCCATGAGATGGTCTTCTGTCAGGACTAATTTCTCCAATGACTTTAAGGACAACCTCTAACTGGAAGATTAGATTTTCTTTCTCTGTCAAAGGATTGCCTTTACTTAATGACAAAGCTATACATTTATTTATATGATAGACACCTGTGGTGAACCGACATGGTCAATGTGCGCAGGAACACCCAGCTGAACTGAGTTGGTGTGTGCTTCTGGGCTAGAGGGTCCACCTGAAGCTTATTGGCAACACAGTATAAAGGAGAACGGGAGCAGAAGATGGCGGCTGGCTGTTTCTCGGGAGAAGCTCTGTTGTGGCTGATTCTCCCAAAGGGAGCTGGGCTGTTCGTGTTGCAGAAGGAGCTCGGGGCCTTGCTGTCATCAGGGAAGGCTGCTTTTCGCTTCAGAGGAGCTCTGGTCTTCATCTCTGTTGTGAGTATCATATTCTGGTTACTGTATGGATTTCTTTAGCGTTTCGGTGCAGACATGGCTGTACGTGGGACATTGCTGTGGGTTCCCAATCCTTCACTGGGTCTTTCAAGTCTCTGGTGCATAGAGAGATGTTCTGTACTCTTCCTGCATTTGGCTTGTTCGTGTAAATGTTATAACTTGGACTTGTTCCCCATTAAATCTGCTCTCTTGGCTGGGGATTTAGTTCAGTGGTTAGAGTGCTTGCCTCACAAGCCACAAGGCCCTGAGTTCGATCCCCAGTGCCAAAAAACCAAACCAAACCAAACAAAACAAAAAAA
>PVJO010015679.1:0-44432 GCA_004026905.1 Hystrix cristata
TTTCAGCTCTTGTCCCTCTTATCCCTATTTAAAGTTAAGTATTATATTAACCAGAACTATTGCTTATATTGCTTGGTTACAAACTGTGCCAGCTCAGGGGATTATTAATTATTTATCCCTGCAAAGCACACCCCGCACAACTCATACACGTTGCCTCTTACTCTTAGTGTACATAAATCACGTTACATAATGTCAGTCTTGGGAAGAGCAACGCATTAAGGGAAGTACAACCCTTGCTTAGGTCACAGAACAGTTCTGCTAACTTTACCGCCTATTATTCAAATCACTTAACCTCTCTGAATCCATTGTGCTTATTGGCAAGGTGGAGGTGATGATATTCACTTCCCAAACCTTACTCAGTTGTCTGTGGTAATGAAAAAATGCTTTATAAAATTTTGGTTTATATAAATGCAAATTATAATGAAGAAGAATAATGAAAACAGGATGAGCATGTTGTCGTAAATATGTATTTTAATATTGTTAAGGGATAGCATGACACGCTACCTCATGTAAGCTATAGCTACAAAGCTAACGGTATCTGTCTAACAAGGACATTTTGAAGTGGGTAGTCATAAAATACTATCTAGGAAAATTATTTTCAACCCTTCAACAGTTTATAATTCTGTGTACAAGAATTAGAAAATCCTAATGTTCCCCCATTCTTAGGATTGTTTATAAAGGTTTTTGTTTTTATAGTCTTTTTATTCTCACCTATAATGGAAAATCTCAATAGTTTCTGATTCAAGACCCTCTTGTCCATACTTTGCAGCTGATCTTCCTTTTCAAGACTTCTAGATGTTGGAATACTTTAGGAGTCCATCTTCAGCCCTCTCTTTACCTACATTAAGGTTTTCTCATCTGGCTCCAGGATTTAAAAAATTTACATGTGCTGAAGTCTTTCAGATTTAGAACCCAAGCTCTGAATTACTTATGGCTTCTTGATTTAGGTATCCAACAGCTTGCAATATCTTTCTTTGTACACCTCTGATCTTAAATATCTCAAAATAAATATGTACCAGGTCGAATTCTCTATATTCTATCTAAAACTTATTCCTTTCCAAATCTTCCCTAGTTTATAACAGTACCACAAAACCTCTTTGTTGCTTAAGCCAAAAATATAGGTGTCATTTCACTCCCCCTTTTTCCCTTCCCACTCCTATTCTATCCATCAGCAAATCTTATTGGTGGCTACACCATATAACACATAAAATTTATATAATATACACATAGTGTATATTATACATGTAGTAATACCCTACAAGTGCCACATGATTGGATACCTAGCCACTATTTCATTTTTGAAAGACAGTCATTTTCATTTATTATTCATATTTCTCTCCTGGAAATTATATTCATATTTTATCTATTTATTGCATATTGTCATCTTAATGCAAGACTATTTCAAATATTATTCCCAGGTCTAAAGGTGCAATAGTGCCTGGCACATCATAGACACTCAATAGTCCTTGATAATGAATAAACTCACTACCGTAGTGTGAATGTTTGATTATGAACAGGCCTGGAATTGTTGAGAAGCAGATTGGCAGGTACAGGTGCCCAACCGTCAGTGAGCTGGACCAGGAAATGTATACAGGTGCAGCTGCGTGATGTACTCTCTGTTCCCCAAGTACATTCTTAGGATTACTTTTGACTAAAAAGAGCTAGGAAATGCCATGTTGATTCAAATAAATAACTGTCCCTATTTTCAATGCAATATAATTTTATAAAAATGAAAGCGCTCCTAAACAAGGCGAGTGAACTCCTTTTTGTTTCTCTTATGAACTATCTCTGCAGCCACTCTTCTCTACTTTCCAAATCTTTATACTTGGGAGCATATTTTCTGTGTATCCTACCTCAGCCAAAAACTTATGTTCAGACTTGATGATAATGATTATAAGAAGTATTGTTGTGCCATTTTATGTCAAATTGTGCAATAGCCAAAGCACATAGAAATGTCACGTTAATAAACCTGTTATCCTACTATTCAATCTCTTATTTGTCCTAATATTTTAGATAGTAAGTATAATAAATGGACTGGCTGCTGTGATTTGCATATTTCTCACCAATAAAGTAGTGTCTGTACCAGAACTGAATGTTGTATTTGAAATATTTAAATGATCCAAAATAATAGTGTTCAGAAGTATTCTGACCTCATTGATAATGAATTTTATAGCCTTGTTTAGGTCTGCAGTAAGATAATTACTAGAAATATAAGAAGTAGAATATTGTAAAATCTCTGATTTCTTCCTCCTGAATCTAGTAATTACAAAAATATGTCTTACTGTTTTCAGGTCAAGTTCAATCTCCTAATCATTGATATTGTTCCCTCTCATGTTGTTCTACTGTGAATATTTTATATGTTGGTTGACAGTCTCTTCTTTTATCCTTGCCCCTTATGCCAGAAGAGCCTGCCTACCCTTCATGTCATATATCAAATGAATCACCACACTCTCTTAGTTCTGCATGCAGAATATCTTTGACATGTATTCTCTTTGCTTGAGCAAAATGGCATCTTTTAAAGATTGGCCCATTCTAGCTCACAGATGTGAATTCGCTCTTTTGACTGCACTGCCACCTTTCCATAAAACTAGAGGGCTCAGCTCAGAAGCGCATCCTAACCCCCTCTCCCTAAAGGTGGTAGGGTTTGGAAATGGTCATCTTGTCACTACTCAACCACAGATGTGCTGCTGGAGTAGGAGAGTCTACAAAAAGTCTGTAAGTGATGCCCAGCAGGAAGGGTTTCAGATTCTTTCTCTGCTTCTTCCAGTGTCATGATCTTGGGCCTGTTCACCAATCTAGAACTTCACTTAACCATACTTGGCTTGGAGATAGTAATTCACCCTGCTTAGTACTGTGTAGAGACTAAACAAGATCACACATATTAAAAGGTATTTGCTAACATATACCAGATGCTTGCCAGCAATAGTTCCATTCTTTTATTCTTCTGTCCCTTCTAGGCATCGTCAGATGGTGCCCAGGAAACTCTTCTGCTCCTCTCATTTAAGGGTCGCAGATTTCTTTATTTCTCAAACAGTAGACAAGAACCTGAATGAGACCCACTATCGTGTCCCAGGCTGCCTGCTTGTTTTCATGCATCGCCACCTCCTCATTCTACAGTACTGGAAATGATTCCTCTCCATGCTGTTTCCTTGCTTTATGACACTTCACAACTCCTACTGGGTTACAAATAAAAATAAAGACCCATTAGCCTTCCCGACTCTAGCCTCTTTACATTTTCACAGAATCAGCCTCTGCTACAGAATCTGCTTGTTTTTGCTTGCTTGGCTGCTTCATAAACTGCATGTTGCCCCTCATGGCCAGTCTCTTTAATTAGTGTCCAGTAAACTCCCATTATTCCCAAATAAAATCCTCTGTAAAACTCCACCAACCTTCATCTTACAAAATCAGTTTTCATAGTTTCATGTTTTCCATGTCCTTTGCTATGTCTTTGTAAGCATGTGTCTTGTCCTGTTAGTACTATTGTATACCATTTATCTTAGCCACTATCACATAAACACTTTAAATGCATAATAACAGTACCATAGTGCCTAGAATGTGCTCTAAAGGTCCATGAATAGTTAATGGTAATGTAAAGTGTTGCTATCATTATATATATATTGCCCTTACCTATTTAGTATTTTTTTCTTTTCCCAGTCATATTCTTATCTGAATTTTGCCAAAATGTGCTACCACTTTTGATTTTGTACCATAAACAAGTGTAATTTCTAGGCAAATGCTGTTTTAATATAATCATGAATACCAACTTAAAAGCCTAGATGTACATTCCAGTATATATGCTTCTCCCATTTGCCTGAAAATAGAATTCTGTATATGATTTCAATGTTGAGAAATGTCAAAGATATTATTTAAAAGTCCTCAAATTAATCTTATTTTCCAGTTTATTAAATAAATAAATTGAAAACCAAAGAAGCATAATTTGAACAACTTTCAAAAGAAACATTTGTAGTTAACTCCCAATGTTCTTTCACATCTTTAGTTCATGCTGAACAGTGTATCCCTACCGTACTGCTCCTGAGCAAAACTCCTTCCTTGGAAATTGGTGAAAGAATATAGGTCAATTTGGCATCCAGCTGTTGTGATGTATTTAACCCCAGTACCAGCAGCTAAAGAAATATCACAAATCCATAGGAAATGTACCTTTGCCCGAGGGTGACATAACGAACTCCTGTGTTTCTCTGCACTCGTCTTCATCACTAGGATGAAGGCCAGAGAGAGCAGAGCACTGAAACATCTACATCATAAGCCCGCACACGGCCAGCCTAGACCAGAGGGTTTGAAGATTTCTATAGGTCCAGCGAGGGGGTTGTAACCGTACTATTTCCTCGTGTATTTATTACGTGCTTATGTTATTTGCATTTTACCATCTTCTTATACATTCTATTTCACTTCTCAAGAAATTGGGTGAGTTATAGTGTGTCTCTGCATTCTTTAGCTCACTGGACAGTTTTCAAAAACCTACTTTGTGAAATAACTGACAAAGTGGAGCAATTGCACTTCTGGACACAACATGAGTGGGGAGTGTCATTCAAGTTTGAGTAGCTAAGCTTTAAAAAAAAAATCACTCTTGTGCTTGGGAAAAGATAAGAATATTTTTAGCTTCTTTTCATTACTTTAAAAGGAATTTTTAACAAATTCACTTTAAGAATAAATACAACTCTTAATTATCTATAACAATAGAGAGCAGAAAGTTGGAATCTACGGATAACTTAAAATTTTATTTTAGGAACATATTAAACCTTTGTTCCTGATGAGCTTCTTAACTTCACTTAGAGTTCAGAATTAATTTATGTAGATCTATCGTTTATATTTAAGACACCTCGTGTCTTCCTGATCAGTATAAATTAGGTACTCAGCAGAGAGTAGCTGGGGGAAAAGTGCAATCAGAAACCAAAGACTTGAGTCAACCACAGATTTCATATCTAACCCTTGATAACTTAAAATGAAATAAATCTTCATTTTGGTTTTATAATAGCAATAGACATTCTAAAATAGAACTAAATACAAAACACTTTGAGTGAAGACTCTGTAATTGAATTCCTAACAAAGGCAAACACTTTGCCTCTTTAGGAGAATCAAGCGGTATCATTGTCAGTCCCAGCATTGGACATTTGAGTAGCAAGAATTCATATTAATAAAATATTGTTTTTTTAAACCAAGAAGATTTATTGGTACTTTTTAGACATACATAACAATCACATTCATCACAGTAAATTTATACCTGTACATGACACATCTTGGTGAAAGAAACGAAAAGAGAAAAAAATGGAAAAATGTAAATAAAGCTGTTGTAAATAAGAAGAGGAAGGGGAGTTGAGATAGTTGAAATTTTTGTCGAGAGTTTGAGAAAGGAAAACCCTCCTGGGTAATAGATAGAGAAAAGATTTTTGTTTGTTTGTTGTTTTGCTGCATTCATCTTTGAAATTGTATAAAATGTTTAAATGTCTGAAAAAATCACAATTTCTTTACTCAAAGTTTCTCTTATGCTCAAAGGGTCTTAATCCAGACTGTTTCCTCTGAGAGTTGTTTTTAAATCAAGGCATAAAGAGCAAAGAGGGTTCTGCCTCTTGTAAGCACCCAGAAACTTCCCAATCTGAAAGTGGGAAAAAATTAAAATCTTAACTGTTTTCTTCATAAAATCATTTCCCAAGGGTTATTCCTGAGCCTGCTGTATGAAGATGGTCTAATCTACTTGCACAAAACCTGTGCATTTCTTAGTCTCCTTCCTGCTGTACTGAATTCCTACTCCAAGCTGGAACCACGGAAACAATAGTTTAAAAAGCAACTCAGGTGATACCTTTACTCTAAAAAGCACTTTAAAAAAATTTTTTTGTATGTTTCTATAATTGAGACTTAGTCACAGATTCTTTTCTTTCTTAAAAAACAAAAACCAAAAAAGCATCTACTTGCAATTTTAACAGATAACTTTAGAATTAACAGTTACATGTCGAATCTTGATTATATTTAAAGGAAAATTATTTTGCTCTGTCTTCAAAAAATACACAAATTGGCTATTTAACCTAGGAGTATATGTTCACTTATATTTGCCAAGAAACTGCTTAAGACAATGAGTACCTTAATTGAAGCAAGTCACAAAATGGTAGTGTGGAAATACACTTACTGATTTAGAAAATACTAAAATACTGCTTAGAAAATACTGCTTCATGAAAATACTAAATTAAAAAGATTTCTTTTAAAATAAAAAAATTGTCACAGACAACATGGTAGTCATGTTCCTAATAAATTTCAAGTGTTATAATATATAAAGTTGATTGCAGTCAGTTTTCCATATGTGAGGCTCTGCATCTGAAGATTCGACTAACTGTGGGCTGAAACTATTTTTTAAAAATGCATCTGTATGGAACAGTTAGAGACCTTTTTCTTACTGTTTAAACTCTACCTTATAACAAATTTTTATACAAAGCTGACATTTACTAGCCATTATAGATCTAGAGATGACTTAAAATATGGGAAGTTATGTATAGGTTATATGCAAATACTATGTCATTTTATATAAGAGACTTGAGCATTTGTATCGGCAGAGATTCTGGACACAGTCCTCCACAAATACAGAAGGATAACTGTACTGGATATGAGATCCAAGCTGAGAGCGCTCTAACCAGTAACTACACACAAATGCAGCTGAATTTTTAATTTAAAATTATAAAAGGTATACGCATTGTATGATCATGTGTGATCAGAAATATAGTACATACTGCTCCCTAGTGCCATCCAATGGAAAAGTAGGATCATAAAAACATTATAATGTGTCCTCGTTCTCCTTATTTACTGGACCTTGCACCCTGTGACTGTCTCTGGCTCTTCTCCAAAGTCAATGACCATGAAACGTAAACATTTTGAATTGATTTCAGACGTCCAGACAGCCACAACAGCACAAAGGCAGGCGTTCAGAAAAGGGGAACTCCAGAACTACTTCAGAAATTGATAAGAATGATAAGTGTGTTTGAAGTGAGGGGGGTATTTTGAGCAGGATTGATGGCAATGCGTCTTTTACTTTAACATTTTTTTAAAATTTAAACATTCATCACAGTTTCTGATCTCATATGTATGTATATAAATGTATGTGTACACATAAATACTCATATACATATCAAAAATTAAAATAATTTGGGTTTAAAACCAGATATTATTTTAGAAAAGGCATTTTGTTTCTTTTTTTCAAGGCCGAGCTATTTTCGGCTAGTGTGTTTTCATTTGTTTGTTCAGGCCTGGGACAGTTATGACAGGCGGTTTTTACAACCTGCACAGGCCATACGAAGGGTAGATGCAGAATGATTATCACGGTGATAAACACATACCAATGAGCCGTGAGGAATGAATGGCTGAATAAGTGAATGAACAGTGTCTTAGTCCAGGGGTAGCCAATCAATGGCCTGCAGTCCACATCTGGTCTGCTACCTAATTTTTCTGTAGCCCTGGAGCAAGTAATCATCTTTAGATATTTTAATACTTTACGTATCAAAATGATGATAATTTTTCATGACAAATAAAAATGACGGGGAATTCAAATTTCAAAATCCACCAATAAGATTTGTTAGAAAGCAGCCATGCCCATTATCCCCGTAGTATGCATGTCTGTTTTCATCCATGATGATAAAGTTGAGTAATGGCAACAGAGACTATATGGCTTGCAAAGATGAAAATATCTACTATCTGGCCCTTCAAAGAAAGTTTATTGTTGGCTAAAATGACACAAAGTGTCTTATGGTTCATACTACATAAAAGTAATGATCTGTAATCAAAGTTGAGTGTTTTAACTCCAAATTGAATGCCTTTCCTGATACTACTCTGAACCTACAAAATTAATTTGTGTTCTGGACCTCAGTTCCTGATCTGAGGTTCTTGGCATTAAGCAGAACTGGATTTGAGCCCTAACTCTATTCAGTGCTGGTTATATATTTTGTAGGCCTTAGCAAACCAGAACCCTCTACGCTGGAGGTATACTAAGTATGGAGTCTGCAGCCAGAAATGCAGCAGAGCTAGCAGTCCCAGGCAGGGCTAGCACTGTCTTCCTCCCACCTTTGGCAGAGTGTGGCAATGACCAAGGAGGGAAGGACGGTCAAGTGGTATCCAGAGAACCAGAGGGTGGAGGAAAGGAGGGATTGAACAAGCTCTAAACCTTGGCTTCTCTTCCATTGTCCCAGTGGACTTCATTAAAAATATAGACTCAAAGACAAATCACTAAGAACTTCAAGAGAGCAACCACAGAGCAATAAGCTCTTTGAGCCAGATTGCACTGTGCCATTTCCCAGGGTACAAACTCTGCCTGCTACATAACAGACTATCCCTTCATCACTTAAAGGTTCTCCTTGAGCCCCAGTTTACACAGTGATGCAATGCACTGCTGATGTCGATCCTCAAATTTAGGAAGTCACGATAGAACATGCATAGGAAACAATGTCAATGTTTTTGGTTGGTTTTCAGTTTCCTGTGTTTCCTCTCAGGACTGAAGCAAGAAACAGTATTCCCACCCAAAGACTAGCTGTCATTTCCCTACTTTTGCGGAGTTCAAATTCTCTACTAGCCTCAACTAATATTGGATAGGTCACGTATTCTCCTAAAGAGATGCCCAAATTGGACCCAAACTGAGCCATTAGATACTTTTTTACTTGCAAATCAGTGTTTCCCTGGGTACTTGTTAGCCACTCTGTGGGCTCTGCCCCATAAAAGGCAAACAGCAAACCTTCCTTAAGCCAGTTGCAGGCCTTGCATTTAGCGTAGTGTGACAGTACAAAGAATCTTAGCTTGATAATTTCATGGTCACAGCAAGTTTGGAGGACCGTTCCTGTAATCCCAGCACTCTAAGATGCTAAGACAAGTGAATAGCAAATTTTGAGCCCAGCCTGGGTGATTTAGTGATTTTGCCGGAACGTGTTTGAAAAAGAAATTTGTTTTTAAGTGACCAGAGATGTATCCCAGTAAAAAGACCCTGGATTTAAGCCCCAGTGCTGAAATATATAATCAATCACAAGCTCTAAATCCACACTAAACCTGCAGTAAAGCTACACTTGAATCGGTATTAATCCTGGAGATTATTCTCAAGGATTGTATTCAAAAGGATCTGTTGTCCGTTGTCTTTACCTTAAATAAAGTAGTCACCTTGCATGTCATTATCCACCAGTGGATATACTGCCCCCTAGTCACGGATCTCGTATTTGCGTTCAGCTTTTTAAAGAGAGGTTGTGATTCTAGTAAACCAACTCAGAGTTTGGCAGAAAGGGCAATAACCTTATTCTGTTCTCAAAGAACTAAGCCTGTGGATAAATTCAGTGTGTTCATGGAAAGTACCTTCAGCAAGAGGATTCTCTTACTCATTGATTTTGGTTGTTTTTAACGTCAGGAAGGACATTTACTCTTTCAGTTTTGGCATTCTTTGCTACAAGTTACATAATAATGTGCCCTGGCAAATAGTAATCTCCCAGAAGATTTTATTTTTCTCCACATTGAGTCACTCTTAATTGCTTGAAAAATAAATATCTGTAAGTGGTTTGTTTTTTCATAAAAATTGTTCTTCTGTTATGAATAGTAGTTGATCCCTTAATACTTTAAATTTACTTTACCATTCATTAAGGGTTAATATTTATTGGTATGTTGACAAACACCATGAAATTATAACTCCAAATTGTATTGATAATGACCTATCTCTGAGAAGCTGACAGTACCATGCAGAAGTAATTCGCCCATCCTTCGGATATCCCCCTGAAGAAAAAGTTTAAAAATATATGTAATCAACTCTATCTTACATCTTCAATAACTAAAGGTCAAATGGATTGGGCCAGATGTTAGAAAAAGAAAAAAAAAAATCTTTGAGTCCATTTATTCCTTTTGCACGCCTGTATCTTACTCATTCCTATTCTCAGTTCTAAGTTTTATAAATTAATGATTGTAACTCAACTCTAAATTATTAATAAACTATCATTATAATAAAAGAAAACTTGGTGGTACAGGAAGAACATTTCATATCAGTGATATGTTGTCATTAATTTTCTTTGGAGATTGTTTTCTAGAAGGCTTATTGTATTCACAAAAAAATTAAAATGTATAGTCTAGTTTCCTTACCATTCTCTAATTGAATATTCACTTTCAGTAATATTAAATATTTTTTATTTACAGATACCAGCAAGCCAGTCAAAGCATTTTCTGGTAATTAAGAAGGAAAGGGATTTAACTCACATAACTGAACAGGTCGTGAGTTAGTGTCTCACACAATCTCATGAGGTCTCGGGTGCCAATCCCACTGCATGATAGTATTTGACGTTTCCAGATTTTTGCCTCTTTACACTGACCAATCATGTATTCTTGAATTCTTTTCCCTCCTGCTTTCTATAAGTAATGATTGATCTATCTCTCTGAATCTATGTTCTTACCCCTAGACACCCCTCAACCTGGTCACTCCAAAGCAGCATCTACCCTCTAAGACTCTAGATCACAGTTCTGCTGGGCTAAGACTGATGCAGTTTCTGTTATATTACCCTGTAGAAACGTTATTATCTCATTCATCTTTCTAAATCTTCAATAAGTGTAGGGGTTTTAAAAGAGAAGACATATTGTTATAACCTGACACAAAAGGAATTTTTGTTTACCTGAAAAATCTCGTTAAAAATTACTGAAAATTCAGTAGTCCTTTTCTTCTTCTCACTCTGACAGTTCCTTACAACATTTTGGCTAGTGCATTTGTTAGAATCAGTTTGCTTGATGATGATTCTTGCCTTTACATTTCGAAACTTTTAATTTTTCCTGAAATATAATAGGAATTATATGTTTGAAAAGGAATAGAGTAACAAAAATATTGCTCTATTATCACAGTAATTGTATTAAATATATGAGTGTGCAAAGGGATTTAGGAACTCTGGTTGGTGTAGTGACTAGTTTAAAGAAAATGCATTTGCTGTAGTATTATTTGAAATTCTAGACTTCTGTGAAGTCCTTAAAAGCTAGAATAAAATAAATACCATTCTGAAAATTCCCAAAGGACTTTTTCTCGTACCTCATTTCTGGTCACATGTTTTTCATTCTTCCCCTACAATTATCTTTTTAGGAGGATAGGGGTTGAGAGAGGGTCTCACTATGTAGTTCAGGCCTCGAGCTCACAGTGATCCTCCTAAGTGTCAGGATTACAGGTGTGAACCACCACTCCCAGCTTCTCCCTTAAAATTAGAGGTTAATTAGATTATGAAAGATTCCTTTTCCATTAAGGTTATTCTCATTCTTTTGGAAAATTAAGAATCTTTCAGTATTAGCAACACAGCACCTCAAACAATAATTTTGATCATGAGAACTGACACATTGGAATATCTTATAAAACATGACACGAGCTACGTATAATAGAATTTCAAATTTCAAAAGTAATTTTCTGGAAGAAAATTCTAAAATAATGACAACTACTAAGTTATTAAACCAGAGAAATCATAAGAAAATATTATCACATATGTGATGGCCCTAAAATTTCCATTTCAAAGCAGTACCGAAACTCTGGAGGAAAAACAACAGACAGGGTTATTCTCTGCAGATTGCAAATCAAAAAGTGCTTTAAGATTTTCCCTTTATAAAACAATCTTTTGGCACTTTGTCTGTAGTGCATAAGGAACTCTGCCCCAGGAAAAAATATATTTTCCTCCCTCAGAGACCAGAGTCTAGTAATTTTCAAAAGCTGAAAACCTCCTTTAAGAACTATAAAATAACAGGCACAGACGTGAAGGACATGTTTTATAGGTGCTGTGGTTGAGTCTAATAAAGCAAAGTGTTGATCAAGATTCCCACATTCGAACAAGCTTTTATGACCTCTGCCTCCAAAGCAAGCCTGACAAACCATTATTCAAGTTGGCCGTATAATTGAAGCCTCAGAGGTTTTACCTCTACGGGGCTGTTCGGAATGATGCTAGAAGCTTTGTACCAGAAATGATAAGTTACATTTACGCAAGAACAATCATAGAGTCTACAGTCATACCACTCACACACACTCAATCTTGTCAAGCACAATCTCAGAAACAAAAATAAGAAAAAAAGTGAAGGCAACTTCTAAAATCTTTATGGTAGTGATTCTTGACTTCTTAAGGTAATGTTCATGTTTGACTGGATTCTGTTCAAGACGTTATTTATTCAACAGTACATATTTTCCATCCCAAGCTAGTAAATGTTTCTTGTGTTGTTCTTGAGTGTATTTTCTAATATTTCTGATGTTTACATCATATGTGTTGTTTTGAAATTCCTTTTGATCAAATATAATAAATTTCTTGCTAAAGATACTGTATATCATTGGTCCTTTACCTGCCTGACTGTCTTTTTCAAATAAGTATTCACAATGCATTGCTCAAGTTCTCTTCATTGGAGCTAATATACTTTTCAGACATTTTAGCCATTTTATACATTATTTTGTTATTAAATTCTTATTTCTTCCTCAAAGATAAATATACATTCTCCACAGAAAATATTATCTTGATATCTTTATTCAGAAATTTCTCCCCTAGATTATACATTTCTGAGGTGTGTGGGTTTCATTCAGCAAACCACTAGGCACTTAACATACAACAGGAAGCCAATTCTTCAGACATTTTGAATGGAGCCCTAAGTATGTTCTACCATTGTTCTAGATTGAGCACTAAGCAGTAATGCAAAGTCCCCACTGTTGTAGAGCTGACATTCTTCTGGGAAGGCGACAGGCAATAAAGAGACAATTAAATACAAAGTAAGTCATATAAAAATGGTGTGAAAACAAAGCAATATAAGGGAGAGAGAATCTTCAAATTTATATACCCTTATGGTTTAAGAAATGAGATAAATAATGCATGTGAAAAAGGCAAATGACTCTTCTACATCATCCAGCTCTATAGTCATAGAGTCAGCGTTTCAATTCTTTTTAACTACAAGTCTAAGGTTTCCACAATTGTGTACTGGCTTTGAATACTGGACCCAAAGTAAGTCACTATTTGGCAATATCACGAGCTCCTTTCCCTGGCATGAAGTTTGAATAAGCCTCCTCTTGTTTAGATATAAGTTCTGTAAAAATCATTGTATCTTAAGTACATAAGGATATTCACTGCTTTTGAAAGAAAATGCCAGGTTTTCCTTGGTGAAGTTGAATTTTAAAGTAGTTTTGTAGGGATTGTCTAGTAGATGGAGAGATACCATTTTATGATCATTTCCCTGTTAATTTGCTTTAATTAACACAATATTTTAGTATATTTTAAAATGTCAACTTTCTATTTTGTTATTCTTTTCATGTTGTATAAGGAAAATATAAAGGTATAAACGGCACAAACATCCAAGTACAAAATGAAGGACAACAGAAATACAAAATTCATAAAGCATATAAATCATCATTTAACATATGAAAAATGTACAATGTCAAAAATCAAAGAAATGAATTCAATCCCCAGCACCAAAAAGAAAAAAATCAAAGAAATTAAAATTAATTGGTTTTTTGGGGTTTAGTCTTGCAAACTAAAGATTTATAGATAATAATGACAGTTTGCAAGAGACATTTTCATCTTATAGTGTTTCAGGAAGGGAAGTCAATAATCACAAATTTGCGAGAGTTTTATTTGACAGCACACATCAAGTATTTTTAAAACTTCTATAGCTTAGATTGAGGGACTCCGCTTCAGCAGTTCTTGAGAAATCTTAAGATAGTTTTAGGTTATTGGGCTTCAAAGAAGTCTAGGATTTCATATAATTTATAAAGAACACATTTTCTTTATGCAGATACTAGATACAAGGAAATGTTCAGAATTGAAAAAACAGTGACATAATTTAGATGTTAAAAATAAGAAAATGATTTAACAAATTGAAATTATGGTATATCCATACAATTAAGCATGTGTATGACAGCAATATTTTCAAAACATATTTAACAATATAGAAAAATTCTGTAATATTTTATAAAGGACAAAGCACAAAGAAAAAACGAACTCTAAGAATGCAAAATGGCTTGTATAATCTTTTGTATTTTTGAAATATATTTTATTTTTAGTTGACACATAGCAATGGTAAAAATTTGTGGGGTGTAGTGTGACCTTTCAATATACATATACAATATATAACCAAAAGAGAAAGGCAATTGGCAAATCTATCACCATATAT
Organism: Hystrix cristata; assembly: GCA_004026905.1. Lineage (NCBI taxonomy): Eukaryota > Metazoa > Chordata > Mammalia > Rodentia > Hystricidae > Hystrix > Hystrix cristata. The sequence goes on from PVJO010015679.1 coordinate 14,119, forward strand.
AATTCCTTTATGTTGAGAACATTCAAGATCCTGTCTACTACTTACTTTGAAAAACTCATTTAATTGTTGCCAATAATAGTTATTCCACTGTGCTATAGAACATTACAAGTTATTTCTCCCATCCAACTGCACTCCTGTACAATTAACCATCTTCTCCATGCCCCATTCACTATACTCTTCCTAGGCCCTCTCAACCACAGTTCTATTCTCTACCCCTTTGAAACCAACTTTTAGCTTCCACTTGTAGGTAAGATCATCTAATACTGTCTTTCTGTGCCAGACTTATTTTATTTAACATCCTCCAGTTCTATTTGTGTTGCTGCAAGCAAAGAATTTCATTCTTTTGTTAATGGTTGAATCATATCTCCCTGTGTTTATGTACCTCATCTTCTTTATCCATTCATCTGTCAGTAAACGCCTGGACTGATTCTACATCTTGGCTACTGTGAATAGTACTGCAATAAACATGAGGGTGGAGATGTCTCTTCGACACACTAATTGTGTTTCCTTTGGATACATGTACCCACTAGTGAGACTGCGGAATCATGTGGTAGTTCTGTTTCTAGTGTTTTGAGGAACTTCTGTTTTCCATAATGACTGTATCTGTTTGCATTCCCATCAAAGTGTATGAGAGCTCACCTTTCTTTGCACCCTCTTCAGTGCTTATTACCTTTTGTCTTTTGCTAATAGCTATTCTGACTGGACTAAGACATACCATTATTCTCTAGATTCACAATTCCCTGATGATTAGTGATGTTGAAGAGTTTTGCATATATACATTGACTATTTGTGTATCCTTCTTTGAGAAACATTTACTCTGGTAATTCATACATTTTAATTTTATTATTTATTTCATTGTTTTAGCTGTTTAATTGTTTGAGTTCCTTCTATATTCTGGAAATGAATCCCATGTTGACTAAATAGTTTGAAAATATTTCCCCCCACTGTTTAGCTTACCTCTTCACTCTTCTGATTATTCCCTCTGCTGTGAAGAAGCTTTTTAGATTCACGTAATGCCATTGGTCAATTTTTGCCTTTGTTGCCCATGCATTTGTTACATATCTAAAAATCTTTGCCCAGATAATGATCTTGAAGCATTTTCCCTATTTTCTTCTTGTAATTTCATATTTCAGGTCTCACATTAAAATCTTTCATCCATCTTGAGATGATTTTTCTATGTGGTGAGAGATAGAGATCTAGTTTCTTTCTTCCGCTTACAGATATCCAGTTTCCCCAGCACCAGTTAGGACTGTCCTTGATCCAATGTAGGTTCTTTTTGTCTTTGTCCTTTGTCAAAAATCAGTTGACTCTAACATGTGAATGTATTTGTTTCTAGTTTCTTTTCTACCAAAACAAAATTATATCATACCTATAATTTTGCAATTCTCTATTGCCATTTAACATTACTGTATATCATAGTTGTGTGATGAGCAGATAATTATTCAAAACTTCTATGCATATGTCATTGGCACAGGTCTGATTTTACTAAAATGGAAGCAAGACGTGGATTTTATTTTATTGCTATTCTTTTTGAACTCTCTTTCATGCAATCCTATAACTCTCCAGTCATTTAATTCCTAAACTCAGATAGTAATATATTAAAATTTATTTATATAATTACACACATCTACAAAGGGCTACATCGAAAATATTCCACATACATATGTACTTACTTGCATCTTTTATTGCTTAACTATTTCATGGAACTCTTCAAGTCAACTTAACTAGTTCAGTCTTAATGACAGCTGAATATAGAAGGTTGCTGATAGATTGTAAATAACTGAATCATTCCTCTACCTCAGTCTCTTTGTGATTGTATAATCAACATCCCTGAAAACTTACCCAAATGCATTTGTTTCATAATTGCCTTATTCCTATGTTTTATATATTTCCTCAGTTGTATAGAGTTATAAGGATCAGATTCGAGATTTATTTTTATTTTTAAGATTTTTCTTTTTTCTATTAATTGATATCATCTTTTTGTTGGTTGATTGCTTTTTGTCTTTTTAATTATCCATGATTTTTCAGTAATTCATTAGTAGTTAGGGTAGTCATGGCTATACTTTTGTTTCTACATGCAGTTCGGGGAGTGTTTTATTCTTGGTATCCGTTCACTTTGATGTGAAAGATTGAACATTTCATTAATTTCTTGAAAATATATCAGGCTTGATTTCCTTCTTTGTCTCAGTTGTATTTAATGGTGCATCTCAATTATTAAGGAGTAAGAATTTAGAGAAAAGCAGTTTTAATATTTATTTATATTAATAATCAGTAAATACATGTGTATTTGCAACAAATGAAATTGAACCTTCTTATATATCCTTTTGCACTTTTCTTGTATGGTTTAAGATAGTATTCCTCTTGAAAGTCTATCCCATTAAATTAAGACTTGACTTGTCAGTGAATTGTCTACTGATTTTAACTTCAAAACACTGTTTATAGTTCCAAAAAAAAAAGTATTGTTTGTTCCTGAATGTATTCATTAAGGCATCTTTCCTATTCTTTCTTTCTTTTGATCTTTCCTTCTCTCTTGATCTTGTCCACTCTCACTCTTTCTCTTGCTCTCTCTGTCTTAATCCTGCTGTTCCCCTCTTTAGGTATGTTGTATCATTTTCTTATATATTCTGCTTCATCCACTGCAATTCCTACAATACTGCGAGTCCAAAAAAATCAGTGTTAGATCGTGTGTGGTCTCTTCTCTTGTAGGCAATGGTACACTGTCAGTTTGTCTCTCAAAGCACCAAAGGGCACCTTTGTTCCCTGTTGGTCCTCCAGCCCTGAGTACAGGGAGTATTTAGGCCATCTACACAGCTACTTCTTGGATCTCTGGGGGGAAAACATGGGAATCTGATGACTTCTTACTGTAACCATCAATTTTCTCCTTTTTCGGGTATTACAATGATCATCCTGGAGTGAGCACTTCCTAGAATTAGCTTCTTTAGAGATTCACCCCACAGTCTTCCAAGCTGTTCTCCAAAGAAAGGAGGAAAGCCCTCCAGTGGCCTTTTCTGTGAGTCTCCATCAAGTCTGAATGACAAACTCAGAGAAGAGAATTAATTTATTTTTATATTGAGAATGGAAGAAAATTGGGGTATATTAGGCTGCCACATTTCTAGGCTCCTCTTTTTCCACCCATTCTGTTACTAATGATCGGAGTGATGTAAAATTTTAAAATTAGATACAGAGAATAGAGCATAGAAACTTTCTGTACCTTATAGTATTCAATTTTGCTATGAACCTAAAACTGTTCTAAAAACTAAATTATATTTCTTTAAAATATAGAAATGTAGAAATAAATGTATTTGCATATGATTTAAAAGTATAAAGTGGCCAAACGAGGCAGTCTATATTTAATTAACTTGAATAACATAGTTTTGAAATGTATACCTCTTCTTTGTCATGTGCACAAATCCGCTTTCTGCAAAGAATTTTTTTTCCAACATTACCAAGGAAGACAAACTTCTAATCAATTGCTAATTCATCATTTTTAAACCAAAAGGTAGTATTTTAAAAAGAAAGCCATATTGTGTAACTAGTCACTTTCATCTTAGATATGTGCAAATGTAAATGTCAACAAAAGTAATACTGTAGAAAATGGTGTGACTTTTGTCCATACTTCTAAGATTGTAACAAAAAACACATAATATGATCTTATAAAATTCCATCTACATTTTCCTACATGAAGTTCGAAACCCTACTGAGAGTTCAGAAGACTATTCTCAGGTATCATTTCTACCAGTGACGTGCAGCCCCTTGTACAGGTCCCGGAAATGCTGCCACAGAGTCACAGCTTTTGTTGTCTATTAATCTCCCCACACTAAGCAATTTTTGTCTTATTCCACCTCTTTATGATATTGCTCTACCTGGGACCATTTTCTAAAACCAAAAAATTATTTTATCATGTGTACAAATGCACAATGAATAGTAGGCAGATTGGAAACAAACGGTTCTTCTGGATTGTCTCTGAATTTTCAGAAAAACAATTTGGCAAGTATGTTTATGTTGTAGCAAATGAAAATATTTTCCAATAAATAAATCTTTCTTTAAAAGACATATTTATCGGCCAGGATTTAGCTCAGTGATTAAGAGTGCTTGCCTAGCAAGCGCAAGGCCCTGAGTTTGATCCCCAGCACCACAAAAATAAATAAATAAATAAATAAATAAATAAATAAATAAATAAAAATTATCAAAAAAATGTAATGCAGATTTGTCAAATTATAGTAAAGAGTGAATACAGACTACTAAATCACCATAATTTATGTTCCCAATGCTTGCTGTGATGTGCAGGACAAATGTCTAACATGCGACATAAATTTTTTAAATTACTCTTGCCCCATCTGAAATGAGCCATACAGATTTATTACATATGGCAATAACTTCAAAATAAAGAATGACCCTAATGATATGTTTCTCTAATTAATAGCCCTAAAACAGAAAAATAGAGGATAACAAAATTTGAGGAGGTATTTTAATAATCTTAAGTATCCATGATCTCTATTCCATTCAAAAGGCAAACTTAAAGTCTTCCAAATGTGAGTTTTAACAAAATAAGACATTCTGAATTCTGGACTTCAGAGTCATGTAAATTTTGCCATGCCTCCTCACTCTGGCAGTAGCTCTGAGACTTGGTCAGGGCCTCATCCTCCCTTCTATTCTTACTGGAATGGTTCTTTTAGGGTTCTGGCACTGGTACCTTTCTTTCTTCTTGGCATACTCTTGCTTCATTGCCAGTGACTTTCAAATAGATTTTTCAAGCCCAGACCTATCGTGTAAATTCCAGAGCTATGTATCAAATGGCAACTCAGTATTCTTAAGTGTTCCAAAGAAATCTCAAACTCTGTATGGTGCAGAATTCATAATCTTCTGAAATAAACATATCATGGAACGTTTCACTTTACAGTGGAGAGCTCCATTTACTGCCTTTGATTGCAGAATTTTAACTATTGTGTGACTTGTGATGCCCCATAGTCAATCTAGGCCATGCCAATCTAAACATTCCTTGAATGTAGTAATTATTCTCAGTCCCCACCGTAACACCCTTTCTTCACCTACCACGATGGCCTCTGGTCTCAGAAGAGCCCACATTATCTTCTTTGCAATCCACTTGTCTTCCTGGAACTGAAAGACTATTTTAAGATGTGGATATTTTCAAGTTTTAACTACCTTAATCTCCTTCGGTTCATTTTCTCTGTTGCTAACGTAAAATCTAGGAACCACTGTGTTCTCATCGCTTCAGCCTTTCCCTGAAATACTGCCCTCTATAATTGTTTTGGTTACTGAACACTCCAGATTTTACCTCCTTTCTATGCATTTTTACATGGTATACTATTTTCCCAGGAAAGTTTTTCTCCTTCCTAACTCTTTGTTTCATCTAGCAAATTTGTTCTCATTCTAGATCTCATCTAAGGCATTAATGATACCTTCTGAGAAATTTCCCTCGACCTTCTGGGTCCCACGCTGTTCTCTCATTTTACAGATCCAAAATACTCTGGTTTTTTTCCTTTTCACTATCCATCAAAATTTCTAAAAGACTCTTTATTAGGATTCTCACTTAAAAGTATAGGTTCATTTCTCCACCATTATAGTACCACACAGAGTCTTCATTGCCCTAGAAATCCTCTGTACTCCACCCACTCACACTTTCCCCACAACAAAACCTGGCAACCACTCATCCTTTTACTGTGGCCATTGTTTTACTTTTTGTAGGTGGTCAAATAGTTGAAATCATAAAGTACGTGTCCTTTTCCGATTGGCTTCTTTCACTTAAAAATAATAATAAATTACTTCAAGTCATATCATGACTTGATTTAATAACTCATTAATTTTTAGGGCTGAATCATTGTCTATTGCCTGAATGAACAACAATTTATTTGCTCATTCACCTGCCAAAGAACATCTCTGTTGCTTCCAAGCTGTGGCAATTATGAATAAAGCTGCTATAAATATCCACGCACAGGTTTCTGTGTGGACATGAGTTCTCAACTCTGACTGAAATTGCTGTCTCATGTAGTAGGAATATGTTAACTTTTGGAAGAAACTTCCAAATGCACCTCCAAAGCGGTTGTATAATTTTGGATGCCCACCATCAATCAGTGATAATTCCTGTTGCTCCAAATCCTTCCCAGTAGTTGGCATTGTTGGTCTTTCACACTGGAGCTATTATAGTAAGTATCTCATTGTGTTGTAATTTGAATTTCCCTGAAGTAGATGTTAATTTGTTTATGAACCATTTGTATACGTTCTTTGGTAAGATGTCTAACAAGGTCTTTGGCCCGTTTTTAATCTGGTCGCTGGTTTTCTTATTGTTGTGTTTTAAGACTCTTTTGTACATTTTGGATAACAATCTTACATCAGATATGCCTTTACAAATATTTTGTATCAGTGCATGGCTTGTCACTTTACTCTCTTTATGTTGTCTTTTACAGAGAAGTTTTAATTTGCATAGATTTCAGATCTTTTGGTTATGTCTTTCAAGAATAATGACCTTAATATTTACCAAAAAAATTCATCACTATGCCCAAGATGATCTACATTTTTCCTATATTATTTTCTAAAAATTTTATAGTTTTGAATTTTGCACATTGGTATATGATCTATTTTGAGCGTGTGTGTGTGTGTGTGTGTGTGTGTGTGTGAAGTATGTAAAGATGGTGTTTAAAGTCATTTTTTTGGTATGTGGATGTCCAGGTGTGTCTGCACCATTTGTTGAAAAAATTATTTTTGTTCCATTGTATCGCCTTTGATTGACTGTCAAAAATCAATAGAATATATTTATGTAGGGCCCTAAGTTTTGTCCTGTTTATCTGTATATTTTTTCACAAATAGCACATTGTCTGTACTACTGTAGCTCTACAGTAAGTCTAAGTCCAGGAGTGTCTGTCCTTAGAACTTGTTCTTCTCTTTCAGTATTCTATAAGCTGTTCTGGATCTTTTGTTTGTATACATAAGCTTTAGAATCCTTATCAATAACTTCAAAATAACTTACTGCATTTAGGGGGTTGTTGAATTTACAGACCAATTTGAAAAGAGCTTACATCTTGACGATGCAGTCTTCCCATCCATAAATATAGAATCTCTTATTTCATTCTTTAATCTTCTCAGAGTCTTGTAATTTTCTTTATATAGATTTGTATGTATATTTCTTAGATTTATACCAAAATAGCCAAATTTGGAGGAATGTTAGTATAAATGTCATTGTGTCTTAAATTTCAAATGCTACTTGTTCATTACTGGTATGTAGGAAAATGACAGACTTGTAAAAAATTGCATCCTGCAAACTTGCTATAATTGCTTAATATTTCCAGTAGTTTTTGTTAAATCTTTCAGATTTTCTACACAGAAAGACATTGTGAACAAAGACAGTTTTATTTCTTCCTTCTATATATATATATATATATATATATACCTTTTATTTGTTTTCCTTGCTGCTTCATTCTACCTTTAACTACATGTTCAGTGTCTTTCTTTTTCAGAAAAATGTAACAGCAATGGGAAATTATATTGGCATCATTCTTTTTACCACCACGTAAGATACTTAGTACAGCATCTGCCATATTATGGAGTATTAGTATTATCTTTTGTTGTTGCAGTGCTGGCCATTGAAGCCAGGGCTTTACACATGCTAGGCAGACATCTTATTACTAGTTACATCCCACCTCCATCCGTCATTTTTATAGAGTAGGTGAGTAAGTATAGGAGTGAATGACAGCTAGATAAGTTATTAACGTTTCCCTTCATCTTTAAGTTGGGGATAAGACATATCGCAGTTGATCATTATAAAAGATAATGTAAAGGGTAACATAATGCTGTAAACAATATCAGTTTCTTTTTTCTTCTCCAAATTTATATAAGGGACAAATCCTGTATTAGCTATCATTTGTTGGTGTAACAAATTACCACAAATTTAACATGTTAAAAATTCAATTTTTTTTTTTTTTAATTTTACAACTCAGTAGAGGTTGAATACAATCTTCATTTAAGCTAACATGAAGGCTCTGGCAGGTGTATTGGTCACTTTCCCATCACTGGGACAAATTACCAAAACCCACAATTTAAAGGAGGAGCACACGAATTTCAGATCATTCAGTCCATTGTTTATTGAAGACTTTCAGAGGATTCGGTACATGCTTGGTTAGCTCCAAGGCAGAAGTGCCTGCTGGGAGAAAAGCTAATCAGCCCGGGAAGCCTGCAAGAAGGGCGGTACCGGGACAATAGCACACCCTTCCAGGCCACGCCCCCGGGGCCCTGCCCCCTCCCCCAGGCCCGCCTCTGAGCACATGCCACTTCTGAGGGACCTTCTAGATCTGAACCGTAACAGCGGGGCTATTTTCCATCTGAAGCATGCAGAAAAAGTATATAGTTCCTTAGTTTTCCCAGATTGTAAAAGCAATCTGCATTCTTTGGGTCATGTGCGTTTCCCTTCATCTTGAAAGCGTCAGCACACTAAATCCTTGTCACACTTTTCACTCTCCTCCTTTTTCTGTTTCATTATTCTGACTTAGCCAGAAAAACTCTCCGTTTTGAGGACCCATATGATTAGACTAGGCCGACTCTGATAATCCAGGATTATCTTTCCGTCTCGATGTCTGTCTCCTTAGTCGCTTACCATGTAACATACAACTACAACCCGGACTGCTTGGAAAGGAGAGAATAATATTCTTCTACACCAAAGTGAGATGCTATCGCTATACTAAACTTCTGCATTCTAATGCTATAAAGTAAAATAACAATAATAAAGAAAATGATGGATTGTATTATTACTCTCATGTCGCCTTTAGAAAGAAATTCAGTAATTACAGAAAGAGAATTATAATCTATTCTCTACCCTCCTTCCCCAAACTCAGGCACTATTCCAACTAATATCAGAATGTCTTAAATAATTTTTCTGAGTAAAGGAATTTATGGCTTGATAAATGCCCCCACCCTGCTGCACGAGTGTAGAACTTTACTGAGCAAAATCGCCTAGATATCACCCCAAACGTTTGTGTAACCCAAGTATGTACACAAACCTGAGTAAGCCTGTCCAATGTGGCCAAAGGCCTCCAAAAAGTGACTGCAGAGAACTAAATGTCCATAATGTTGTGGGGGATCAAAAAAACTTTACTCTTAGCCAGAAAGTTACATTTGTTTTCTTGGCAATACAGTACTATCTTTTGCAATTTTCTACCCCTTGAGTTTGTTTTTCTACCTTTCTTTGCCTTTCACATTAATTCATCATTTTGCCTATCTATGGTTCACTTCTGTGGGATTTTCCAATGTCATGTTCCACATGAAGTCTTTCTGGGATATCAGATTCTGCAGTTTTGGGTACCAAAATATAGTTCCATGTGTATAGATGCTGTTCAGTTCTTCTAAGAAGCTATAGTTGTTTGTGAAAATAATTTTATCTGAAAAAGATGGATATCTTGTGCTTTTTGCAATTTGTGCCTCTTTTTTGATAGTCTCCTTTTTTGTTAAAATTAAGCATGATGTCAAATTGCGTCTAGTTTGCGAGCCTGAGCTACAAAAAATTGCAGACTGGAGACAAGTGCTTTCAACCTGGATTTTTGTGAATCACCCTCTTCAACAGCACATTTTATTCACTGAATTTAAGAAATTTTGGCACAAGAATTGAGCGTTGCTGCTCATCACTATAGAACATTAGTCTCAAGTAAATGGTCAATCAGTCTGAGAGGATACTGCATACCACTAAATTGGCCTGACTCAGGCTTCTGGAGATGAGCCAATCAGACCAGATGGCTTTTTTAGTATACAGTATGTCACTTCATAGACAGTGAGAATGAGGCACTAATAAAATGTTGCTTCTACAGTAGAACCACAAAAAAATGTCATCTCTACAGCCTATGACATTGATTGGCTTTTATGGCTAAAATTCTAAGGACTCTCTGAGGCTGCAAATAAAAGAAGCAAAGATTCTTTCTCCCATGTTGTGCAGATGAGAAACTGCATCATCTATGGCCTTTATATTTATCCCTGGGGAATGAGTTTCTTACTAAAATAGTACCCTTATTAATATGTCAAACACCAATAACAATCAAATTTCTGAGGGAGGGATGGCCAGGAGAGGGGTTGGTGTGTGAATTGCTCCAAGTATAGTCTGTAGGTTCAGCACCATTGAGATTACTGGGAATTAATTAGACATGTAGACCAAGGACACCAACACAGATCTGCCAAATCAAAATCTGCATTATAACAAGATTTCCAGGAGGTTCATTCAGTACATTAAAAGTTGTACAACACAAAGAAATGACATACATCTGAAGTGATAAATATGCCAATTACCCTGATCTGATCATTGCACATTATATATATATATATGTATATATATATATATATATACATATATATATGTAAATGCCAAACACTATACACTGTAAATATATACAACTACTGTTTCCATTAAAAATAAAAAATGTATTTCTTTAAAAAATTGAAAAACACCATATACTGTTGTATCAGAGAAACCAAGTCTTTCGTCCCTTGCCTGTGTTCTACACGTGTCCCAACCAGTAAGTGCTCATCTTTCTTTAAAAGTAAATTCTTTCTTTCAAAGTAAATTGCATATTAATGTTGTTTCTACTGATTTTATTCCTAACTCTTAGTAGTACCCAAAGCAGTGTTTTATGTATTCTGTAGTTGACTGAGTAATTAGTAAATATAGTTGACATAATTTCCTTACATGTGGGAAAATTCACCCTGATTTTAAAGCTCTGCTGTAACTAATATCTTCATACTGTGTTGCATAACAACTGTCATTGGTTTGGAAGCAACTAGGTAATAGGTTAGATAATTTTATCTTTGAGCACAAACATACTTCGCTTATATGAAGCAAATTTTTACAAATAATATTCACATAATATTATTTCACAAATAATATTTATAATAATATTATTTCACAAATAATATTTATAATAATATTATTTCACAAATAATATTTATAATAATATTATTTCACAAATAATATTTATAATAATATTATTTCATAAATAATATTTATAGTAATATTTACAAAATCAAAGTTTTACAATCACATAATGAAAGCGTATTAACAAATCACACCTACCTGAAGAAATGAATTTATATTACCTTCGTACCCTTGGAACAGCCCAGACACTGCTCATGATTCAGCAGTGAATTTGAATGCTGCTAAAGATGCAATATCTACTATGGGACAAAGCCTTGGGTTTCCTAGGCATAACGTGTTTACTCTGCCACACTATCTGCCTCCTTCACCCTGCATCACACAGGCATGCCACTGAGCTGTCTCTCAATTCAGTCAGTCCATGTCTTGATGAAAGCAAACAAATGCTAGGTTGTGACAGAGATAACTCTTTCAGAAGTGACTGTTTAGGGAAAATATACACCTCATATTGAAGATAACTTTAAAAATTTCAAAATGCATGGCAGAGACATAAAACTTTGTTGAGAAATGTGTAACATAATAATCTGAGTATATTATTTTGCATCAGTAATATTGTAGCAGCATGCTTTTTTAGAATGGAAAAAGAGGAAGTTTTCAAAAGAAACAGGCAATTTTGCAATCAACGCTCATCTAAAGTGAAAATCATAAGCATACTTTTTAACTTACTATATCAACTGATAATTATAAGGGTATTTCCAAAATATAAATATAAGTATCAATGGAATACCAGGTTGTATTTTGTTGTTATTTAATTGAGGCATAACATACACTGGGTTGTAATCTTTGGAGATGACTGTTGATCAGGAATCATTTTACTCTTCTTCCTTTATAGAACTGACATCAGACCACACCTTATTCGGACACGCCTCTTTCTTTGTTGTTGCTGGTTTTGTTTTTTTTTCCTCTCATTTATGGAGGGCTGTTATTACCTAGATTTAAAGTAATTCTCCAACAAAAGGAATTAGGATGTGTTACCTACATGTACCAACTCCACACAAAGAATGTAAACATTATGCTGCAAATATGCACCAGAAAACAAAAAGACATCCAAAAAAAAAGGAGATCAAGGGATGGGTAGAGAGGCAAAGCAGGGAAGGGAAAGAGAAAGATGTGTTACGTACATGTACCAGCTTTCCACAAGGAATTTAAACATTATGTACTACACACGTACTTATAAACTAAATTTTTTAAAAGTTATTCTCGGTTGCTTTCAAAACCTAACCTAGCTGGGGATTTAGCTCAGTGATTAGAGTGTTTGCCTTGCAAGCACAAGGCCCTGAGTTCGATCTCTGGCACCACAAAAAAAAAAAAAAAAAAAAAAAAAAACAACCTATAGACTGAAGTTTCTTAAACTTTTCTTAAACTTTCTATCATCACTGGCATAACAAGCAGAATGAGACAGTCAATTTTTTCTGTTTTATTAAGGCCCAGGCTTAGAATTACAGAGAGTACTGAGTTTACCTTAATCGCAGTTCAATATTAGGTTACTTACATAGGGAAATGATATTATTGGATTACTTAAATTTTGTGCTCAGAAACTTTTAGACTCATTGTTAGTCAGAATTTCAATAAATAACTACAGATGAAATGGCCAAAGTGATTTACTTTACACGCATATAAAATACTATTATCAATTCAGAACACATCACAATTAAATAAGTAGGAAATCTTGGCCTTTGCTCATGGTTGAAATATTGATGGTGCCCTGACTTGTTTTACTAAGAATTATATTCATCCATTAAGAAGAACACTTTTCACTTTTCCTTTCCTTGTGAATACTAAGTATATTTCAATGAAACCTGAACGATTAAATAAAAAGTGGAATTAAGGATCCACAAATAAGGATGAAGAGTTTTATTCCAGAGAATGACAAGTTTCCTTACATCCTCATTTAAAAGAGAAAAGATAATTTCTACACCCTGCCTGTAGCTTTAGAAGTGCTATCCTGTACTTGTATAAATGTACTAAAAATCATTACACAAGTGATTGTTTGCCCTTGTATAGAGTTGCAATAGTAAACATGTCTTACAGTCTTCACTACTCCAGATTTAAATTTCTCTGGTTAAAGTTTAAGGCCATCTTCCAAAATAATGTCCTTGAACAGTTTTCTGCAATCATGGTATCCTTGTAATAAATTTTCTGCTTTCTTTTATCTGAAAATGTCTAATTTTCATTCTTCAAGAATATTTTTATACTTAGGAAGCAGATCACTACTCTGAAGCAATTTTGAAATCCACCCAAGCAAAATTCATTTCTTTCCAACACCTGGAAATTATCTTCTCTAATTCGACACCCACCATCAAGGGCCAGGATGCCCCACTGAGTAATTCTTCCTTTTGGTGAAAGGCAATACATGCTTACACCATTTTATCATCTTGTATCTTGCCTGTAGAACTTTGAAGATCTGATAATCTTCCTTCATTTTGTTCTCACTGTCCTTTTTTATTTCAAATTGCCAGTTTCTGCTGATATACAATTTTCCAGATTCAATTATGGATATTTCATGCATGTCACACAAACTTGCTTTATTCAAAAATATACTCCTCTTCAGATCTTTCCTGGGAACCAGCACGTTAAAGATGATCTATCTACTTTTTGACAGAGAATCTGCAATCCTTGGAATTGTTATTCATCCCATATGTAATGTGTCATTTTTCTCTGACTTCTCTATATTTGAATTTTGATGAGGTGGCTGCAGAGATCTGAGTCACATGCTTAATCTCTTCAAAGAGCCTTTTGTGTAAATGAATTCAGTGACTTAATGAGCTTTTTAAAGGATTAGCAAAAGGTTGTCCGAACATACCTTCACTTGTTTTGAGTTTGGGTTTGGGTTTTTCTAGAGCATGTTTTTCTTATCCTGAATTTTTTGTTCCGATCTCTTTTGAATCTAAATAGCTTGAGAATATTCAATGTCATCCAATTGTAATCCTTTTGGTTTTATAGTGGGTCTTCCATTTTATCTTTTTCTTCTTGCCAGGCCCTAGCATCAACATTTGCTTGGAAATCTCAGGTGAATAACTAAGTCAATTTCTTTTTTTTTTTTTTTTTAATTTTTTTTATTATTTTTTACCAAGAACATGTATTGGTACATTGCATACATAATGATCATAATCAACATGGTTATTTTGTACCTGTACATGATACATCTTGGTTTTCCCCCCTCTTCCCCCCTATGAGTTCTATTTTCCACAGAACTGAAGAACCAATTGTTCAAGGTTTTCTGCCACTGTATAGCAAGGATCCCCTTTTTGCAGTTTCCAATAACATCTTCCATATTTCTTTCTGAGTCCTCACTAGCAGACTCACTAAAATCCTTATTTTTATTAACAATTTACATAAGGCAATCTAGACTTTTCCTATAATGCTCATAAAATTTTTTCAACTTTAATCCAATACCCAATTCCAAGACCACGTCCACATTCTTAATTGTAACAGCAGCAGCACTCCACTTTTTAATAGGAAATCTGCACTATTTTTCTGTGGTTTCTGTATAAGTGTCCTCATTTCATTCACTGAAGAAATGCAGAATGGCTGAGGTTTAGGCTAGTACTACTTTGCACAAAATAACAGGAGTTTTGATCTGCAGTTCCATCAGAAATTTCATATTTGCTTTTGATTTCATAGCTTCTATTTTTTCTTGTCTAGATTATTTAAGGATGTACATTTAAATAGTGATTCTGCTTCACAAATGGAATATATGTGGATCTAAGTAAATATAGATTGTTTGTGAAGGTTTGTGATCTCATTGGCTTTGAAAGTTCCATTATAGTTATATTTCATTTTGGTATTTTCCTTTTCTCTGTTTCTTATGGCATTGCTAATAACTTGATCTTTCCACTATGCTACAATGTTAACCTATCATATAAATTCATCAAATAAAATATGAACGATTTCTGACACTTTCTTTATAGCATGGTTTTCTGAAACGCTTTGCATCTAAGAAACAAGTATGAACTTGAATGATTGAATTGCCTTTACTGAAAGTAGGAAAATGAACCAGCCTTGAGAGGTAGGCAAGTTTGAATACACTGAGAATATGAAGGACGATCCAACTGCTAGACATAAAATGGAATGGTTTGTGAGTAGACATAAAATTAGACATCTACAGAAGTGTTTCTTTGACATGAATAAGTTGAAATATAGAAGGAGTCCAGTGTGCAAATTTTGAACATTTATGACCCGGATCACTGATTGCCAAATCACCTTGAAGAAAGTAGATGTGGCTTACAATTCTGTTGTGGGGGGGGGGGGCGTCTCCTGGGCAGCGCTGCGAGACGGGTCCTGACGAGACGCGTGAAGTCAGTGCTGAATCCTTTGACCAATGTGCGAGATCTCTAACTGAACACAGATGGTGATAAAAATGATTTCCACCAGGACAGTGTTGGCTCAAAAGAGAATTTTTGTTTCCTCCACTGAATCAGACTCTTACTTTTGCTCGTAGTTTTACTTCACTGTACTGCAAATATGTACTAATAAGTAAGATGTTAAAAATAATCTAAAAAAGATGTTAGATGCGGTAGAAGCCTCATCTTATAAATATGTCCCTTGTGTCTCTGCTAGGAGGCATTATGCTTTCAGATTCAGTCTTTTGCATTGACCTTGTCCTTTGTGTGCATGCACACACACACACTCACACGTACACAAAATTACCTTTTTTTTTCTTAATGGAAAATAGTAGAGAGAAAAATAAAAACAAGGAAAATATGTGTAGGCCGTTTCCATCCCCTGTTTTTATCACCAGTCTGTTTACCTCTCTATACATCTTGGCTTAAACTGGAGTCTTATTAAAGGTCTACCATGTAGGTGCACATTGTAGTTGATGAAAGCAATATTCACTTTGTTAAGGCTCTGAAACACAGTATGAAGTCTGCTACTCTTTTGATAGAAATAGTGTAATCAACACCCCAAAACAACTTTTATATGTGTATAAATATAGAGAGATAGCATAAATAGTCTTAGTAGAAAGTGAGAATGAATTTTGTCTGTGCTTTTTACTTATACATGCTGTAGAAGTAGTACACCCTCTGAATCCGGTCTTAGCCACTTGTAGATTTCATCAATGTAGTTTCTTTTTATTATTTAAAATAATGCTGGAAATCAAAACTGGTGACATATGCAAACTAAGTAGAACCTTGAAATATAGCACTGATGATTGCTAAACAGAGCTGAAATCTGGTTTATCACAATAACATTTTCCAAATTCTCAAAATACTTACCATGAGAGTCTAATGTCTTTAATCAGATTTTCACTTTTACCATATAGTTCTTTTTTTTTTTTTTTTGATGGTGGTGCTGGTGTTGCAAAACAATATAAGCCTCAATACTGACTTATATCAAGATAGTAAATGTCATTAACATGTTATTATTCACTGGACATTAACACATAACCCTCCATAAACTCACAAAAATGCCTTACATGGAAAATTATTTTAATGTCCACCGGTCACTTTGGAGAGTGATTGAAAAGTGTTGTATCTTGATCGTGGTATGGTTTTCAGGGGTACGTATTGATTGAAATATAAAAATTTATACACTTTAAATGCATACTATTTATTGCACATAGATTATACATCAGTTAAGCTGGTTTTTTAAAAGGATACTTTCACCAAAATTAATCAATCCTGAAATGGGGTCACCAACAAAATATGACAAAAATGTCAAAACTTATGTTGACAAAAAGAATTTTTTTATTATAAGTAATGGGTATTGGAAACCTGGTATAATTACAATATTGCTCTTAGAAATAAGTTAACTGGCAAAAAAATTTCCTACTTACTCATTAGTACCTAAAATTAAAATTTGCAACCAAAATTTAAATGGCTCAGCTACCGTGTGTGTGTGTGTGTGTGTGTGTGTGTACATACGCTGCAGCGTGAACCTGTATACATGGTGAGGAAGAGACAGAGAGACCAATAGAGAAACAGAAATAAAAAGCAAATGTGGCAAAATGAGCAAATTTACGTGGGTTTGAATTTGATGACTCTTCCAATTTTTTCTTCAGTTGTGAAATTTTCGAAGTGAACAGCTGAGGTTATAGTTGATCAGAGACCTCTCAGATTTACCAAGTGTGTCCACTGAAATTGTAATACCTAGGAAAAAGTCATACTGTGATGTAGGTACATGTCTTATAAGGCACTAAAGTAGAAATAGGAGAAGTATTGAGAATGAGGAAAATACATGAGACAGAATATGGACTTCATAGATGGTCAAAAATTCCATCTACTCTCACAAATATTCATATGAGGAAATCTCATTATTGAATTATTTCAGAAGTATAACAATAATTACTGGCTATAAGCATAAGCTTTGCAGTCTATTCCTTTTTATCTCTTACTAGCTTCCTTTAAACTAAGTGTCCTCTATGTAAATTGAGTGAATAAATTACTTTAATTCAAGATTGTCATAAACATTAAATAAATTAGTGAGTTTAAAGTAGTTAGCACAGTACCTAGTACAAAATAAGCATTCAAGTAATGTTAGCAGCTATAATTACTACTCTTTTAGGAAGAGCAGAAGGAGGTATATTTGTAAAATCATGAATGACTAAATTTACAATACGAAAAATTCATATTTTCTGCCTGCCTTTCCCTAATTATAATGGAAGGCATTCAATCTTCAGATTTTCTCTTGTTCAAAGATTTCAAAGTTTCTAAAACACGGGAGATCTAATATTATCAATTTAAACCTAAGGAACATCTTTTTTCCCCTCTAAATTAGGGCAAGTTTTCAGACTGAGAAGTTTTGAAGGTTAAAAAACAGAACAAACAAAGAGAAAGTGTTCATGTACTGAAGTCTGAGGAGCTAGAAGGAAAATCCTAGACAGTTAAAAAATCCTTTGAAAAGACAGTTTGATGATCCAGACTATAGAAAAATTGTTTTCCTTCATTCCTTAAATGAGCCATGTTTGATAATCTGACATTTTACTATTTGATTATATAATGACTGGAAACATATTGCTTTCAGTAATTGCCAACCTGCTGTCTGACAAGTGAAAATGAGATTAATAATGTCACAGTGATTTAGGTCCTGTAGCCTTTGAGTTTAGATCACAAATCTTGCACCAGGGACCTCTGATGAACTATACTTTGTACTTTAGTAAAGCAATGAACATATTTTTAAATGTCATAAAAATAACTTATGATAAACTTTCCTGGCACCAAATTTTCAACACACAACTGTGACTAAGGTGACCTTTTGATTTTAATGGGAAGTTTAGAACTCTGTATTGTGTACTCAATTTTTTATGTTTATATTTCCAAGTTTGTTGATATAATGAGTACATTCTTTGTGGGGTACTGGCATATGTACATAACCCATCCTAATTTGTTTTTTAGTTCCCCTTGCCTTCCCTTCTCTCTCTCTCCATCCATCTCTTCCCGTTTGCACAATATCTACCTTATATACATCCAGATAATATATCACAGACAATACCTATGCAATACAGTAAGTGTGTCTTCTCTTTCTCCTCTGCCCCCACCCCAACTTGGTACTTGGTACTCAGACTGAACCCTAGGCCTTCAAAATGGGTTACATTGCCAGGACTTTTTATTTGAGACAGAATCACCAAGTCGCTAAACTGCATAGGTTGGGCTCCAACTTGAGGCCCACCCACCTCAGCCTCCCAGAGTGCAGGATTACAGGCACCACCACACAAAGCTCCCAGCGTGCTTCTTTTAAAGAGTTGTGGCGACAAAGTCAAGTCCAAAGTCTGCATTTCATTGGTGGTATGGTCTTTGTGGCACCTGAAGGAAGCAAAAATAAGTCAAAATGATACTCAGTATATTAATACACATAAAATTTACTTCCTTTTAAAATATATACTTTTGCACTTAACCTCAAAAATGTACTTGAAAGAGTGTAGCTGTTTATAAGTGTACAGTTTTTATAAAAAAACTTCCTTATCTAATATGGATGATCATAGCAATCCTTTAAGGATCAAAGGATCACCATCGTTATAGTTATGTTTTTACAATTTGGTGCCAGAAAAAAAATCACAGTCTTTTTTTTTTTTTTTTTTTGGTACCGGGAATCGAACTCAGGGCCTCATGCTTGCAAGGCAAACACTCTAAGCACTGAGCTAAATCCCCAGCCCCATAAAGTCTTTTTATGACATTTAAAGTTATGTTTAATAGTTCATTGAAATCCACCTTATATTTTCAACAAAGGTGCGTGCTATAGGATTTGTGATCTAAACTAAAGGCTACTGTGTCTAAATCACTATTAAATTACTAACAGGCAATTACAGACACTGGAGTTTTTGAGTTTAATAAATAAGAAAAATCTTTGTCACAGAAGAATTCCAAATAACACATATAGATAGCCGCCCTTTCCAGAAGGTAGCATTCGGCTGTCGACTCCTTCCTTTGTAGATAGGCTGGGCCTCCACTAAGTGTTAAAAGGAAAGACTGAAAGACTATTAAAGCGACGGGTAATAATTGTACAGTGGAGACACCTGCAAGGCCATTTTCATTAAGACATCAAAACGCCATCGCTGGTAATGCACTGCAGTGTCATGTACCTGCTAAAATGACTGGGTGAGCAAACTACTACCCGTTTGTGCAAATTATTCCAAATAATGTCTTTTTTTTTTTAATATAGATTGATGCTAGCATAGAATTCAAGTTCCAGCTAACAGTGTTACCCAGCTGGACCTTTAATCAATTATTTCTTAATGTCCAAAAATAGAATTATTTGCTTATCAACACAAAAGAATGCCAACAGCTACCGACATATTAACTTACATTTAATTTGTTAAAATTATAAGTTCAATGAATTACTCTCAAAATTTCAAAGAGAAATTTCATCTAAAATGCACAGTAATTTTGTTTTTGTTAAATGAAGAACATGCGTTTCTCCCTTCTCCTTTGATCACGTACTCAACTGACTTACAAAATTGGCAGATTAGTTTTCCCAAACACTATCACTTACAAACTTGTTTAATTCAATTTCCTTAGATATTTTAAATTAAAATTACAAATGCTGATGCATCCTAATCCTTCAAGCATTTGAAATACCTAAAAAAAATGATTTACAAATCTAATGAACAACAACCTCATAAAGAGTGAAAAACCACTTATGAACCAAAAAACCCTCAATTTTTTTTTTACAGATTTTTATTAAAATTTGTCCAAAATTACACAAACTCACAGGCCATTACACAAGCTTACAGACCACAATACTTTGTGCCTTTTGCTTATAACAACAAGCAACGTAAGCAACCACATAGATGCAGCATTAAGTCACAACTACATAAAGTTACTGTAGTGCCTGGTGTATGTGTCACTGTTTTGAGTTTGGGTTATTAGCTTCCTGTTTTTAAGGTATCGTTATTCCTCTGGATTCCCATTCCCTCCCGCTTTGCCCTCTTCTTGTTCCCTTGGACCCTTTGCCTATTGGCTTAGATCCGATCCTTTGCCTTTTTGTATCCACTGTTTATCATTTTCTTTTGTTTGTATTTTGCCTCATTCAAATGAGGGATACTACATGGTATTCAAGCTTGCGATTCTGGTTTATTTCACTCAGTTTTTAAAGATTTGTTATTTTAAGTAAGCAGGTGCTAAGCAGGTACAACTTCTCTTTTCTTATAGCTATTCATTTAAAGCCATGAGTACAAAGTATACCTCAATCATTTCACCTGAAAACTAAAATTGTGACATTAAAAATTCTTGAAATGCAAATTTAAAATCAGAAGTTTAATATAAATCACATTTTTTAACACTTAAAATGATGAAATCTAACATAACAGATAATCTAATGTCAAACTGTCATGCATATTTACAAACTTGGTAAATAAAACAAGTTATCATAATGATTAGACAATTTATTCCTAAACTTAACATAATTATATTGTATGTCTGAGTTCAACAGTTTTTGTTGTATATTAACATTTTCATTGTTGTCAATGATTTGGGGAGGCATTTGCTCACAGGGAGCAAAATTTTATCTCATTAACAAGTTTGTGACTTCAGTTCTGATGATTGAAGACGAATGATCTCACTGATCAGATTTTGTTTAATTAGATAATAGCCAAACATTTGTAATCTGGGAAATGTCATTATGAAGTATTAAATTCATTGGTAAAAGGTGGTAAAAACTATGAAACAAAATATGCTGCAACGTAGCCGAAGTTTGTTTAATTCTGTTATTGGCACTTTGCCTAGAGGACTGAAACGTGTAAATCTCTCTCATTTAACATTTCTATTTCTAAATGATGGATGGAATTTTTCATTTTACTAGCCAGAACCATTGTAGTGTTTACTTCCTACATGATTATCTCAAAGGCAGCAAATTATGGGGAAAATAATTTGAGTTACAAGTCAAAAGTCAACCCTGAGTTCACACTGAAAATATTTTTACTTAGCTTTTCTGACCTTCAGTTTTCTCCTCTTCAACAAGGGGGTGAAATCTAGCCTGAAGGAAACATCTGTAAAGCCACCTAGTACAATAACTGGTACATAGTAGTTGTTTCAGAAATGCTAATACTTCTCACATGGTATTGCTTTTCATCTTAGGTTCACTTTGGTTTTATTTCTACATGAAATATTGCATATTCAAATGAAGTACTTCTAAATAAAACAGAATTGTTGTTATGTGCATTTTTTGGGGGGCTTAACTGTGTTTTTATCTATTCTGTACTATAATAAAGAGCAGTTAGTTTGAGTCTGGATCTCTTGCACACAATTGCAAGTAGTTTTATGGTGTAGTTAATATCATGATTTTGAATAAAGAACAATTTGCTTTCATCATATGTCAAAACATTCTTTGTTAGAGTTTTTTATGAATAATTGATTAAATCCCTAAAACTTTCTCATGCACACACACACACACACACACACACTGATTCACTCCTCGGTATCCACATGGTACCTGTTCCCTGTAGATGCCCTGCAGTTTCCAGATGCTCAATTCCCCATATAAAATGATACAATATTTGCACATAACTTACACTCACCCTCTCATATACTTTAAATCATCTCTAGAACACTTAGAATACCTAATATGGTGTAAATTCTATGTAAAAAAACTGTCATGCTGTATTGTTTAGGGGATAACAATGAGAAAAAAATCCTGTACCTGTTCAGCACAGACACAATATTTTTGCTAATATTTTTATCCGTGTTAAGTTGAATGCAAAGGTAGAGAAACCATAGATATGAAGAGTCAAATAGATGACAGAGAGAGAGAGAGAGAGAGAGAGAGAGAGAGAGAGAGAGAGAGATGAAAGAAAGAAAGAAAGAAAGAAAGAAAGAAAGAAAGAAAGAAAGAAGGAAAGAAAAAAGATATATGTATATTTATACATGAGAAAGTTTCTTCCAACTTACATACTTCACTAAAGCGATAACAGGTCATCAGAGAAAATGGCACAACTCCCAGATTATTTAGAAAAATCAGTGATTGAACTCCTGTCTTCTGAATCCAATTTTTTTCACATTTGCAGTACATAAAGTTTACATTCCTGTTGGGGAATGGGTACATGGTCTATTTTAATTCCCTTTCTCTTCCACCCACTGTCTTCCCTCTTCCTCTAAATCCTCTTTTCCAGCATGTTCATTCTTGTTATTATTATTCTTGGCTCATGTTTATGACATATAATGTTTATATTCTTTGAGGCTATTAGGTTCCTATACATGGCACGTCTTAATTCTCCTTAATTCTGTTTCCCTCCCACTCCCACCCCCCAGTCTCCTGGACCCTTCCCATTCACAAGAGACCTATCCCTTTCTTTCCTTCCATCCATCCTTTATTATGCTCTTGGTTTCTACTTTGCCTTACTCAAATGAGATATACCATACAGTATTTAAGCTTATGTATCTGATTTATTTCACTCAGCATATTTTCCATATGCGTCTATTTTCCTACTAATGTCTCAAATTCATCCTTCTTTGTAGCCTAGTAGTATTCTGCTATGTATAGAAAATACATTTTCTTTATCCACTTGTCTGTTGCTAGGCATACAGGCCTTAGCTATTATCCTGAATCAAATTTATCCTTCTTTGTAGCCTAGTAATATTCAACTATGTATAGCAAGTACATTTTCTTTATCCACTCATCTGTTGATAGGCTTCCAGTATTTAGCTATTATGAACTGAGCTGCTGTAAACATGGGCAAACATGTATGCTTGTGATACAATGTCTTTAGCCCTCTGGGGAAGATCCCTAGGAGAAGAGCAACTGGTTCACATGGATTTCTAATTTGAGTCCACTGAGATTTGAGATAGAATCTCTGTGGTGATTCCCGTAATGGTCGTACTAGTTTCCATCCCCACCAACAGTGTAGGAGGGTCCCTTTTCACCACAGCCACACCAGCATTTGGTATTCTTTGACTTCTTGATGATTACCATTCTTTCTGCTGTGAGATGGAATCTTAGTGTTGTTTCAATTCATATTTTTCTAATGACCAAAGATGTTGAACATTTTTTCATACATTTATTGGCCTTTTGTACTTTTTCTGAGAATATCTGTTCAGTTCACTTGCCCATTTTTTGTCTTTTTGTTTGTTTGTTTGCTTTTTGGGGCTTTTTGTTGTTGTTGTTGTGTTGTTTGTTTGATTTGTTTTGGGTTTGGGTTTTTTTGTTTGTTTGTTTGTTTGTTTTGGCAAGATCTTGCTATGTAGCCTGGGCTGGCCTTGAATTCATGGTGATCCTCCTGCCTCAGCCTCCCAAATGCTGGAATTACAGATGTCCACCACCATGCCTGGCACTTACCCATTTCTTGATTGGGTCTTTTATTATAGAAGGTCTAATATCTTTGAGTTCTTCATATATTCTCAATATTAGTCCTCTGAGGACTAGCTGTCAAAAAATTTTTCCATTCTGTAGGGTTGTTTCTTCACTTTATTAGCTGATTCCTTTTGTGTCCAGAGGCTTTTTAATTTGATGAAATTCCACATGGATTCTTGTTTCTTGTGCAATTGGGGTTCTGTACAGAAAACCCTTTCTTGCACCCATCCTTTCAAGTGTTTTACCTATTTCATCTTTCACTAGGTTCAGTGTTCCTGTTTTAATCTTTAGATCTTTAACTGTATATTCAAAAGCCATGCAGCCTTTACGAGATGTTTACCTCATACATATAGCTTCCTCAACCAGGACTGTGCTAAGCGATATTTAACTAGTAAACCTTTTAACTCCAATTCTTATTAAGTCTGAATTTTCTCTTTTAGATATTCATTTACTCGAGTAGTTAACTCAAGCTTTATAGGTACTCAATTGCAGCTTCAGACTTATCCTTATTTGTTTTAACAGCATTTATCCCAGACTGTTTGACAGGATTATCAAACAAAGACACAAATTCAAAGTGCTAATTGAGTGAGTTGTAAGAGACATCTTACTGTCTAGATTTTATTCTTCACTAAAGCTCAGGAGGTGTCCGTCTTGTATGCGCAGTGAATGGTATTTGGCACTACTTGGTGGTCCAAGTACTCGAGTTCATCTTCTGCACTGCAGGGTCTGTATAAATCAGTCTGCAGCTCAAGCTGCCCCAGCCAGCGCCTATGGCCCAGTGAAGTGACTCCGGCAGCTAAGGAAACCAGGACCCAGGATCCATCAACCAATCAAATCCTTTCTTCTCTATATTTGTATTTAGAACACAGAACTGTATTAGAACGTGTATCACCTGGGGGATGATGAATCTCAAGAGCTAGGATACCCATATTTCTATTCATGTACACGAAAGAAAGACAAACAACGGAGGGGAAATGAAGCAGATGTGCCAACAGAAACAAAATAATCAAGAGGCCGCGCTGCTTGGAAGAGATGTGCGCAGCTGGCTTGTGTCCTGACTTGTGTCTTCCGCTGCTGCGTCTCTCCTGCGTGCTTCTGATCGGAAATTCCTCCCTGGGTGCCAGGAGACTTCCTTTGACCTTCCAAATGTATTTCTTTTACCGTCCCAGCCCATTCTCTTTTATGCTTCATTTTGTGTGTCCCACTGATATTTTCATTTTTTGAACCGGATTATGTTACAAACATTAACTTGCTATATCACCTTGGAAAAGGTATTATCCTCTCTCAACTTAATTCTCTACCTGTCTCAATGAAAACCATTTTTGTGTAAATACGTTATAGTTTTAGCATAAATTAGTAAATTATTATAAACTCTTGACTGAAATATACTTTAGAGAAATTAAGATTACATTTTTTTAAAACTTGCTTGCCACACGAAGTATGGCTCAGATATCAACAACATCACCATCTCTGAAGCTTATTATAGATGCAGACTCTCAGGCCCCACACAGACCTGCTGAATTCGGATACGTATTTCAACGAGATCATCAAGTGGCTCGTCTATACCTTGAAAATGATATTTTGGAGATTATCCAAAGTATTGACAGTGTGTGAGTGCCAGCGTGCGCAATATACAGGTAGTCAAATTGTATAATAATGAAAATTCTCCAAGAACTCGTTCCATGTGGTTTTACTTTAATTATTTATTGGCTATTGATCCACTAATTATTTATTTGGGTGGAGGGTGCTGGGGATCAAATTCAGGGCCTTTCATTTGCTAGGCAGGATCTCTACCACTGAACTAAATACTCAACCCCTCCACTAATTATTTAAAAGCAAATTTGAATAAGAGTTGAAAGACTAAAGTAAAGTGATACCTCGGCTTATGAA
Organism: Hystrix cristata; assembly: GCA_004026905.1. Lineage (NCBI taxonomy): Eukaryota > Metazoa > Chordata > Mammalia > Rodentia > Hystricidae > Hystrix > Hystrix cristata. Next base: position 39,650 of record PVJO010015679.1, read on the forward strand.
CCTAATTCGTTCTATGATTCTGGAAAAGATGGCCACAGTCACATTCATCACCAAATGCAGAGTTCATAAACAAAAACAAACTTTTGCCAAATGCTTCTGTTTACAAACCAAATTGCTTGTTATCAAAATTGTTCTTGAACCGAGGTCCCACTGTAGAGGGATTTTTTTTTTACTTGAATATATTGATATATAATTTAATAACTTGTTTATGTCATTAATGGCTTACAAATATCTCTTTTAGCCTGGCCATTTTGTGAATTATTACGTTTGTGACTAAAATTATATTGTCCAAATAATAATCTAATTTTCAGTTGATCATTGTCAATAATACAAGCATCCATGTCAGAGGGAATACCATTAAAATATTTCAGCCTAGGACTTGTATATTTGCATAGATTTATGTGAATCTCTTGTGCAACTTAAAATCTTAGAGTGCCAAAATGATCAAGAATAAATTGAACAGGTTTACTAAATTCATCTATAAAACGTTATTCGTAGCTAGGTGTAGTGGTGCACACCTGTAATCCCTGTACTCCGGCAGGCATAAGCAGGAGGAACACAGCAACTTAGTGAGACCCTGACTCAAAAGTAAAAAATGAAAGAGGTCTGGGATGTAGCCCTGGTTTCAGTTTCCAGTTAAGAAAAAAATTTGTTATGCGTAAGCAAACCTAAATATCCAAGAGCACTGCTGAATGTGAAGATTTTTTATTATAATATGCTAAATATGATTGACATATATAATATAAATATGAATGTTCCCTGTCATGGATTAAAAAGAGATGTAATAAAGTTCACACATTTTCTTAACTGGTCAGAGACAATTGGCTGCAAGCATAAAGGGTGTTGGTCCTGGTGTTCTTTTATTGCTAGCCCAGCTCTCAACTAAGACTCGGTGAATATACTCTTACTGCTATCACAGCTGTAGTGCTGAAATAGCTAATTAGGTATTAATCCTAAAGAATTGAAAGTAACTAAGTAGCTTGAAAAATTCAAAAATTGTTTTAAAGAGTGTCTACTCAGGCAACAGTACTGAAAAACCACAGATGCACATCACACACTGACCAGGTTATTTGACATTTGTGTTGATCACATGAAATAAAAAATAACTAGATTAGACAAAACATATAAAATATCAGAAAATATCAGTCCTTCGTCAACATTATTTCTTACCTTTTCCTTTAAAAGAATTTGTTTGACTATTGGGGGATTATTTCACCATGATAGGAAGTACATTTTTGGATTTTTCCATATTAATAGGAAATTCACTTTATAGGTGAAATGGAACTGAGTTCATCTAAGTAATTTCTGCTTCTTATAGTTTTCAACCAATTATCATCTTCAAATTGCTTATTTGCCTGCAAAAATGGGTAGGTGTCATAGATTTTCAAAAGCTGTTATTTAAGGAGACTTCCTCATTGATGAAAAAATTATTTAAAATAAAGTTAAGACTTTGTTCATAAAATTTGGTATGGGCAAGACATGGGTTAATAGTGCTGGCACCAAGAAAGACAAATGAGGAGAGAGAAACCCTGACAGGTGGTGTGATGAGTAATCGATTTACAGTAGTAATGAACTGAAGCCTTTCCCAAAGATCTATTTACAAGAAGAGTGCTTTGAAATGTCACCTATATTTCTAAATTATAAATACTTTTTTAAACAAAATGGAAAAGAGAAACTGTTGTGAATCATTGACTCCCTCCCCTGTGGGACAGTGACATGGCTAGGGAACAACAGATGGGCCACTTGTCTCTCAAGCCAGCTTTGTTCCACAGCTGCGCAGCTGAGACCCCTCTATTTAGTAGTCCATTCATTTCACTCCAGGGACATTAAATAGAAATGGCTTTTCCGGTTCTACACATATGCTAGTAGTCACAGCAGCAGGCTGGAAGTCTTCTTGAAGAGTGGGAAGGGACCTGGGACCTAACCGGCTCAAGGAGGTAGCTCGCAAGTCCATCTGCTATCTTATCTGCATTCCTAATATGTGCTAGACACTGCACTACACGGTTATTTTCACTTATTTTTATTTTTGTTATATTATGTAACCCAAGGTAGACTATACCTTGTATGTTTATTCAAATTGATTGGCTGAAAGAACACATGTGATTTAAATTTAAAAGTAGGTCTAAGTATCTGGTCAGGAGATTGAGCTAAAAAAAGATAAAACATCAACATAAAAAGCTTCTTCACAGCCAATAATCAATGAAATTAAAAAGCTACCTGTGGATTGAAAAATATTTGCAAATCACATATCTCGTAAGGAGTTACAATCCAAAGTTTGTAAAGAGCTCGTAAACTCAATACCAAGAAAATATACCAATTTAAAAATGTGCAAAGAATCTGAACAGACAGTTCTCCAAAGATGATATGAAAATGGCTAACAAGGATGTGAAAAGTAGTCGGTATTAATCATCAGGGGAATTCAAACCTACTTCATCTCACAACAACTAGAACAGCTATTATCAAGAGTATAATTAATGTTATCTGTATTAATATTAAGGTATGTGTTGGGGAGGTTATGAGGAAAAGAGACCCTCGCTACTTGCAGGGATTTAGACTGGGGTGGCCCTTATGAAAGGTCGTGTGGAGGTTCCTCAGGAAACTAAAAACGGAATGGCTGCTTGCCCCGGTAATCCCTCTTCTGAGTGTAAACCCGAAAGAAAGGGAATCAATGTCTGGAAGATAGCTCTGTATTCTCATGCTCGTTGCAGTTTCCGCATCTGGGCTCTTTACACTGGAAATTATCTGTCAATGGATGGCCGGATAAACAAGCTGCGATACACCTGCACATGCACATGCACACGCACATGCACACACACACACACACATTCACAGAGAGAGAAATATTGTCCAGCAGAAGAACCCTTATGACTTGAGCGTCGCTGAAATTGATGAAGCTGCAAAAATTTCATCAAATTATGACGACTTAGCAAATTCTCTGAAATTTAATTAAGCTAAAATTTCTGCTTTTGTAACACCCTATTGTGATAATATTTTTCTTCAAGCTTTCTTTAAATTGAAAATGATTTTACTTTATCTGATGAATAAATTAATATATTCTTATTGGCATAAAAGCAGAAATGCTAAAGGGATGTGTAAATAAGAATAAAAATGTCCCCTATAGACTACCTTCAGAGCAATAATTATTGTGTATTAATTTTTTGTTTACCTAATAGTAAGGTTATTTATTTCTATTAGTTAAACCCTTCAATTTAGAATGGGAACTCTGGATGAATCTTTTTTACAATTTCCTCATTTTAAATAACTTCTTCAATTAACAGACTACCCAACAGCTTAACCTTGTCAGACATGGTTATTTAGTTTTGTTTGAAAATAAAAATTAAGGGGCTGGGGATTTAGCTCAGTGATTAGAGGGCTTGCCTTGCAAGAACAAGGGTCTGAGTTCGATCCCCGGCACCACAAAAAAAAAAAAAAAATTAAAAGCATCTTTAGTTTCTTAATTGAATAGTGACACCATGAAAATATTAGCTTATTACCTTTGAGCTTATAAACCCACATCTGTCTTACAGTTTACCTTAAATTAATAGTACCCAAGATGGTATATATAACCTTTCAATTGGTGATCTCATGTCACCAATTTTTCTAGCCTCAATTCTCATTACCACCTTCTTTCCTATCTCACTTTAGAAGTACACATATGGACCTTCCCAATAACAACAACTTTGCTTTTTCCACTCCTTATTTTCTTTATATTCCTGCACATGTAATTTCTTCTCTTTCATTCTGTCTTTCAACACAAACTTTCACATCCCAAAACTCATACTGGAAATTTTTTATATGTATCCCTAACTTTGTGATGTATATGATTTTAAGCACCTTTCTTCTAATACTTATTTTAGCCTGTTATAATAGTATGTATGTCTCTCCATCACTGTAAGCCTGGCACAGATTAAGTACTTAACAATTAGTTGAAGAATGAATGGACAGGTAGATCAATAGATGGATGATGAGTGTCTGATGCAATAGCCGAATAAAGGATGAAAAATAGATGCATGTGGGACTAGACAGATTATTGGATAGGTAAGACAAAGTAGAATTCCCTTTAATTTTTTACTAAGAAACAAGAGGGCTAAAAATAAAATACCAAGGAGAGCCGAAATGACAATGTAATGTGATAAGAGGCCTGAGAGTGCTTACTACAGATCCGTGTGGCTTATTTGTACAGTCTTAGAGTGGTGCAATAGTAAAGCCTGGAATTCATCTTAGCTCTTCTAGTCTTAACTTCTCACATTAATGATACAGAAAACAAAGCCCGAAAGGATAAAAACACTTGAAGCTGTGGGTAAGTCATTTAGCCTTTAAGGCTTCAGCTCTGGCTAATGTTATTTCCTGTAGTACAGAGGAAAAGGGCAGGTATAAACTGGCAGATGACTAAAGCTAAACCAGAATTAAGGCCTCAGGAGATTTACTATTACAAAATTAATGTTAGTGCAATATGATTCAGTCTTCTACAGAGTTCTAGTTTTATAAGTAATTAATTTGATATGGAAAATGATTTATGTTTTCATTTAAAAATATAAAATTAGTATTGACCATGTGTTAAGCTAGCTGATACAACTGGTTAGATATGGTAGCTGGCCAACTATCTTCCATTTCTTGAGGACCATTTCCCTTTACTTGTTTTTTTAATGCTTTTGATTTACATAAATATATTTTCATCATTGTTTTTAATTTGCCTGTTCAAATTATTCCTGTAAGAAATGTTGCTTACAAGATATTCCATGTACAGATACAAATCCCCTATGATGAATGTTATCACTATGTA
>PVJO010015680.1:0-44289 GCA_004026905.1 Hystrix cristata
TGAGGCTTCCTGGCTGCCCCCCCCCACTTGCAGCCTGACTCAGCCTGTTTTACGTCTGTCCTCCTTTGACCTGCAGGGCCCCCAGGGCAGAGTCCCCGCTCTGTTTGCTAGTGTGTCCCTGGTGCTCAGCCCAGTGCCAGGCATCATCTAGGATTGCCATATATTTTGCTATTGAAGGAATGAATAAAAACGAGAAATGTTGCTTTTGTCAAAATTGAAAATAAAGAACCTTAACTTTGGTCCCTTTTACCAAAGGACAGTGTCTGGACTCATTGTTAGTGGCCTCTCAGTGTCCCCATGAGTCAGGTGGTCCCCTCCTTCCACCCAAGGCAGATATTGGGGGTTTCTTGTACTCCTCCAAGTGAGCCACCTTCCACATCCCTCTTCCAACTCCACCAGGTTCTAGTCATCCCTTGGACCTATAGAACTCCTACCTGGTCCATGAAACATTTCCAAAAACCTCAGTCTCACGTGCCCATGCCCTGCTAGTAAATCTGGATGAATTAACAAACAGTTCAAAACAGTTTAAGAATTTGGTGAAACTCTCTATGCCAGGATGACAAAAGAAACAAAGGTGATAAAGAGAGACTTACTAACCAAACATTCAAAGCTATTTTATACTTTCAGAAAGGGTACCTAAGAGATAATGACACATGAGACAAGCATCTACAGAAACAAAACCAGTTCTGTACAGAAATTTTGCACATACATATCTAGCTTTAATGCATTTGGCTAAGTATGCTAGGTAAAGGGGAGTGAGCAGGGAAATGTGATCAGAGGAGAGTGGGGCAAAGTCTGTCCTCTGCTTCCACAGTGAGCTCACACCCTGGGGCGGGGGACATGGGGAGTGGGGATCTGCGGTCCCCCAGGCCACCCAACAGCCTGAGCATCCCTGAGCACACTCCGGGACAGTAACCAAACACCTGATCTATCTCACGCCAGATGGCCTTTGATATTTGAGGGATGGGATGTCAGGATATTGAAGGTTACTTGAACCTGGGAAATGGTGAGCCTTCCCAGGTGTGATGGTTGATTGATTGTGTCAACTTGTAAGAGAAGCTTAACTAAATTGGTTTAGCAATTCTACACCCCAGGGTGTAGAAGATCCACTCTAGGCCAGCCCATTCTCTAGATGGTATAAAAGGGGAATGAAGAGGAATCTAGCCCAGCCGGTTTCTTTGGGATCGGTTTTGCTTCCTTTGGAGGAGCTCCAGACCTCCACCTGGATATTTCAGACCTCTAGACCTTCGCCTGGACCCTTCAGACCTTTGCCTGGACCCTTCAGGCCTCCAGACCTTCGCCTGGATCCTTTGGGCCTCCAGGCCTTTGCCTGGATCCTTCTGACCTCCAGACCTTCAGCTGGGCCCTCCGGATCTACAGCTTGCAGAAGGACCCTCTGCCCGCTACCACACCTGACTTGTAAGAAGCCGGAGGAAGCCAAACTGTAAGCTCTTAAGTATTCATATATCTACTATTGTATCTGTTTCTCTAGAGAATACTGACTAATACACCAGGCATGCAGAAGCTGAGCTTGGAAATCCATTCATGAATCACTAAAGCACAGCTTTGTGGCTGCTATCATTAGTTTTACATTTTCCCTTCCACCATTTCTATCCTTCTGTTCCACAAAGATTGCTGAACACCTACTATGCGAATGGTACCATGTGGGGTACCAGGGATTCAGAAAGTCACAGATCGTTCGCGTGTTCAAAACACAGTCTGGGGATGGAGGGTGTGTGCAGGGCTATCTGTGTCTGTGGAGATGTGCATGTATACAGGAGTGTATAAAGTACATGAGCACAGACAAGGCTGTGTGGGGTAGGGGTAGGGGCGGAGACATACGTAGGTGGGGTTAGGAATGTGCAGGCCTTTTCTGCAGGCAGATGGAAGTGTGTGGGGATTTTCATGGGAAGAAGGGTACTTCAGAATATACAACAGCAGGACTGGAGACCAGAGAAATTTAAGAGTGTGGGGCAGCAAGAGTAGCAGGGATGTGGAGAGGGTATGTGGGAATATCTGTAGAGGGGGAAGAGTATATAAAGATGGGGACAGAGTATGCAGGGGTAGTTGGGGAGGGGGCATGTAGAGATGAGTATGGGTTTGGGCTACGTTGGGGTGTATGTTGGGGAAGATGGGGTGTGTGTGTGTGTGGGTGTGTGTGTGTGTGTTGAACCTTGTTCTCAGGTTTCTGAAACACGTGCAAAGGAAGAAAGAGGAGGATGTTAATTATTTATTAAGTGAGCAGTCTTGTATCCTCCCTTCCCCCCAGGAGACCTTTTCCCAGCCTCCCCGTAAAGGAACAGCCGCACCCCTCCTCTGGGCCCCGCTCTTCACCCCACCTTCAGGAGGCCACACCCACCTCTCGCACTGTGTCCCTGCGTATCCGGGTTTGCAGGCGCACCTCACGTTCCCGCCGTTCACAACACAGCCGGTGGCAAAACTTAAGGGAAGACAGCAGAAGACCACAGTCAGAACACTAATCCACAGGCTCTCTGCTCACCTTCTTTTTCTTTTTTTTAACCACAAAGGATTGGCTTGCAATAAGTAAAAACTGAAACCCACTGTGAGGAAAATTTTATGAGAAGAAAATCTTGCCCCTCAGGACTTGTAGGGCTCACAGTGAATCCTTGCAGCTGACACAGGAGCAAGATGCAGAGAATAAGGACTGAAGCCATTTGTTTTATTTCTGGCTTGGAGAAATGCATTCCCTCCCTGGAGATGGAGTGACGGGACTCACTCTGGAACAGATCATTACAGCAGCATTTTTCCAGGAATAACAGGGAAGGAATACAAGTCCAGGCAGGAAAAAAGAACAGAGAGTTCTGATTCTTTTTAAATTTTTTCTCGCTGTTTATTCTAGCTTTCTTTTACATTGAACACACTGTCAGCAGGGAGGCCAGACCCGGGCATCCCAGAGCTCGCCCACCTGTCCTGGTATTTCTGCAGGTACAAACCTTGGGCATTTGTTCAAACCAAGTCATGGAATTTTGATTCTGTTTCTTTTAGCTCTAAACTCCTGTATCTGAGAAGAAAACGTCTCCCACACCAAAGAAAAAGGCCACGAAAAAGCCCAGTTGCCTCATGAGGTGTCTGGTCCGCGGGATGAACGTTACCCTGACACAAATGGGATGGGAAGTGGCTCCATTTATCATTTGCTAGTAAGAAAAGTCATACTTGGGAAGTCGCCCTCATTGTATCAGATGTTCTACTTGTGCAGGGACAGTTAGAAATTTGTCAGGCGTATTACTATTCCTGAAAGGACAATTTGATACAAACAGAGTTTTCCTGATAAATCCAATAAACTGTTATTCCAGCTTCATCAAAGCTGAAGCCAACCTTGAAGATAACAGCGCATTTTGCAACCAAACATGAAAACTCCTTTCCGAGCCCCCCAGTGGAAATCTTGCTGCTTTCTACTCTCGCCAGCTTCTCCTGGAGCGAGTCTGGGCAGGCGTGGAGGGACAGATCCCCAAACAAATAAAGCTGCAGGACCAGGCAGGCCAAGCAGCCATCGAACGTGTACATAGCAAAGCAGGGTGAACGTGTCCAACATGGAGCCGCAGAAAAAGCCGCGCCTGGGCATGTGACTTGTGGGGATGGTACAACCTGGCCAATTTGTCTGACAGGGGCTGATGGCAATCTGCCTTTTTGGTCCGTCCTTGTTCCTGAGCCCACAGAGCTTTATCATTTCTTGATTTTCAAACTAACTCCTGCTTCACTTAGTTGTCTGTTACACGGTTCTCTTGGACCCCATGAGGGGCGTGTCATGATGAGCCCTAAGGACGTGACAAGGTGCCAGTTCACACCCGAAGAGGCTGGGGATCACCTTGAAAAGAAAACGGCGAGTCTCTGCCTGTGTGGTCTGCTGGCCACACTGGAGCCTTAGTGACCGCATCAGAATTGTCCCAAGGCTTCCATCGCATTGAGGCTAAAACCCAGATACCTGGCTGCAGCCTGCAAGACTGCACAGGGTCTGAGTCAGGGCTGAGCCTCCTGCCTCATCTCCAACCCTCCGGGAACTGAGGGAAAGGGTAAATAAATCCTCTTTCTTTTAGTTGATTCTTAAAATCACTGATTTTGCAGGTCATGTCGCTGAGCAATACATCATGAGTCTCCCACCAGGTTTGCTGTGGGCAAAACTCTCTGACTTGCGGGCTGGATGGTAATGGTTGCCTTGGTTACTTTCCAGAGACTTCGAGGCCGCCTCTGTCGACACCACCAGTTCTTGGGCCTGCTCAAATGTTCTCTTTGAGTGACTCTGCTAACGTCACGGGCTAAAACCTTCACCCTTACATCATGCTAGGGCTGCCACTTCCCACACCAGCATTTGGTGGAGAGTCATGATTAATTATGCACACACAGCTTACTGATGACTTCCCTCTCCCTCACCTCCAATCACATTCCTCGGGCATTAAATCACCCTTCTTTTATGTCCCATAAATAGTCCCAAACCCCATCCTTAGGGAGGAGAATTGAGAGTTGTTCTGCTGTCTCCAAGCCTGGCTGCTCCTGAACAAATCCTCTTCGCAAAACTCATTTCAGTGACTGGGGTTACGGTGTGATGGGGCCAAAGGCCTGGTATTTGGTCACATTCTCTCCTGCCCGTCCCTGAGCACGTCCTCAGTGGGGCTTTCCCTTCTGGGACCTCATGGGTAAAAGGGCACCACGGCTTAATCCACTTGATGGAGTGGATCAACGATTCCAGTCCCTGTTCAACAGCTCCAGGCCTCGCTAGCCCACGTTAACACAGCCACTCACTCTCCATCATACAGCCCGTCTCAGAATTTCCAATGCCATCCGAAATTCGACTTCAGATTTATGTGTGTTACACACCCAGAGAGAAGGGAGTGTGACAGGCCTCTCTCCTGCCTCCCTCCCCCACCTACCCTTCAGCTTCCCCACCGGGGAGCCAGGCCTGATCCCATCATGAGTGCCCAGGAAATAAATGTTGAACCACTGAGTGAACAGCAAAAAAGAAGCAAAGGAAAAGCCCAGAAGTACACGATTTAGTAAGACTGCTGTTATTTGATTTTTAAAAAATTTTTCTTGCATGTTGTATTTGTTCATTTTTAAATCTATAACAGCTTTATTGAGATATAATTTGCATGCCACGCAGTTCACTCTGTAAAGTATACAGCCTGATGACTTAGGATAGTCACAGCATTGTACAACCATCCCCACAGTTAAGTTTATAACGTTTCATCATCCTAAAAAGAAACCCCAAGAACGCTTAGGCAGCTACCTGCCCCCTCCCATCCCTCTGCCCGCCCTCAGTCCCACCAGCCTGCTTCCTGTCTCTGCAGGTCACTCTGGAGCCTCTGCATACATACCTGTTGGTGTGCGGACAGGGACAGGCCTGACAGGATCCGTGGACGGCGTTCCCGTAGTGACCCTCCTTGCAATGCTCACAGTGGTCCCCAGCCGTGTTGTGTTGACAGTTCTTGGGACAGAGCAACAGGACAATGAATGTACCTCTCACACTTACCACTTGCGGGGTCGCTGTAATCTTACACAATTGTAACTCAAGTCCTCTCCTACAAGAAACAACACACGTGAAGCGGTGGATATGCCACTTACCCTGATTTGGGGATTGCACAGTGAATACGTGTATCAAAATATCACATGTAACCCATAAATAGGTACGATTATATCAATTAAAATTTTTTTCAATTTGAAGAATAGACACAACATTGAGGTGTTAAATATCCATTTTTTTTCTAGATATAGAATTGTGCTATAAACATAAGAGACTAGGAAGTATTTTTGAAAATGATGAGGGTCTTTGGGATTTTGTTTACATGTTTCCATTTGATCATCATCGGAAAGCCCACCCTGGCTGGACTCTGTCTTCCTCCCCAGATCTCACCGCAGTGTGGGTTTCCTCCTTTAAGGTTGAGCCCTGGGAGTGAACCATACTGCAGTTTACCCGCCCCACAGAGTTCTTGCGGGTGTGAGGTGAGGACATTAAAGGCTTCCTTTGCCTTTTTTTGCTCAACTGATCTGACTCACTCTTAAAACATCCTTATTTTAAACTAATCATTTACCTTTCCATTTCCATTTTCTTTTTAAAGTAAATGCCAATTTAAAGAAGAACATTTCGGGATAGATAAGGTTTAGGAAGTCACTCTTACTTAGATGTGAGACTGAAAACAATTCGGAAGACAAGAACTGCACCAAGGACTTGCGTATCCCACTAACACTGCCCAATGGTGCGGGGAAGGTACCACGAAGGGGGCCATCCCCACAAGAACGTCTGCAGGGTCCTCGCCCTTGGGGGAGGGCACCTTCGCCGGAAGCTGTGTTCATCAGTCCTGCGAGCTGGAGGCATCTGCCTGCCAAGTCTCCTTGTGTTCTGCTGCGAATGGATGAATGAGTGAATGAATGAATGCCACCGAAGCCCACAGCCACTCCTCAGGACGTGCTCTCTTAGCCCTGTTCAACATAAACATCTGCTGGGCATTTACTGTATGCCCAACTATGCCGGGTACTACAGGTGCAAAGATGTGCTGGTACCTTGGCTCAGGAGGACACACAGGCCTGTAAACAGACACAGTCAACACGTCCAGGAAGGCCTGACAGCAAAGGCGGGCCAGCGTCCCGTGGGAGCCAGAAGGGGTGGCGGGCCTTCCGAGTCCAGGGGAGGCTCCATGGGAGGCGCTGCCCACGGTGGGAGGGGCAGGAGGGCATTACCTGGGTGCAGAAGCAGGGAGGGGCATCGCAGGCGGAGGGAGTAGAGTGCGCAGAACCTCAGTCCTGTGATCATACGGCAGCGTGCGGAGCAGCAAGCCACATGCAATGGGTGTACCAGAGGCCCAAGGGCGAGGGGGGAGCTTGAGAGCGCCCCTGAGACCCCAGAGAGGCCCAGGATGGGCTTGGCACAGGAGTGCCCTCTGCCAACTCCAGCCCCAGCAAACTGCTGTGCTGGCTGTGAGTTTCAGATAAGTCATTTGGGCTCAGCAGGGGAATCAAAAGAGAACTAAAGAAGAAGAAGAAGAAAAAAGACAGGGTGGTGATGCACTCCTGTGATGTCCACACTGGGGAAGCTGAGGCAGGAGGATTGCTGTGAGTTTGAGGCTAGCCCAGGCTACATAGTGAGTTCAAGGCCAGCGTGGAATATAGAGCAAGATTTTGTTACAAAAAACCAAAAGAAAAAAAAAAAAAGAAAGAAGACAGAAAGAGAAAAGGGGAAGGGATGTGGGAAGAGAGGAAAATCAGCCATTGTGAGGTGACAGTAGAAGGCAGGGGAAGAGATGAGAAAATACAGGGAAAGGGGAGAGGGGCCAGGAGAAGAGGGAGACAAAGGAGCTTGGTGGAGAGAGGGGCCCTTCACACGGGCCCTCTGGCCAAAAGTAGATCACCTCCCACGCCCTCCTCCTGACTGACGCGCCCTGCTGTGGGCAAGGAACTGGGCCACTGTTCAAATTCCAAAGTTTATTCTTGAAATGACATGAAGATTGGCACATATGCAAAAGTCCTAGATTTTTGAAATTTGTACTGGAGCTTGAAGGGCAGGGCCTAAAAGTCAAAGACCCTTGGATATTCAGCCTCATCACTGTTGCCTGAGAATGGAAGTGGCACCTTTGGCCTTCACACAGTGGGCGTGTTTCAGAGCTGAATCAGCACTCGGTGTGTGCACCGAGCACTTTACTGAGTGCAGACACGGGCTGCATGTGTGTGTGCTTGTGGCTGTGTGTGTGTACATGTGAATATATATGGGTGTGCGCATGTGGGTACGTACAAGCGCATCCTCCACTAGACAGTGAGCCTCTTGAGAGGGGGGTCGGCCTCAGTACCTGCCACAGTAGAGCCTGCGCAGTAAGGATCTATCTCCACAAGGCCACTAAAGACACACGAAGAGAAAGGCTCAAAGAAAGGGAATAGGAAAAGTCTTATTTAATTTAAATATGAATTATGACCCTCACAAGTTACCCTTTCATGAGGTGAATAATGGACTACAGAGGAAATTCCCTTTATTCTTTGGTAGTTTTTATAAGGTGAACTTGACATCTAGCACTGGTTTAGTGATAAAAATAATTTATTTTTAATTAAACCATTCACCTGTGATACACACAACACAGAGTAGCAAACATAAACTGTTACACAGGAATACTTAGGAGCTGGGAAACAATGTTTATCAATGTTTTTTATTCTTTCGATGACACAATAGTAAACATTAACTCTTATATAGAAATGCTTAGGAGCTGGAAAACAATCTCTCTTAATATCTTTTATTCTTGTTGAACTTATAAGGCTATAATTCAACAAACTATTCTATCAGGCAGCCGTGTACAGCACTCTCTTGTTCTGGCCTGTCCCATCTTGCAGAGGAAACAGATCCCTGGGACGTGCCGAACTGCCTCATATAGTCTAGGAATTCAGGCAGCTGAAACACTCTGGCTGCTTTGCGCAACGCACAGGAAGCCCGCACCAGCACGCATGTTTCCAAAGGAGCTCAGCACAGCCGGGCCCTGGACTCCCGGGAGCACCAGACTGGAGAGGCCATGGCTCTCAGGGAGAAGTCTGATCAAAGGGAAAAAGGAAGTAGGATTTTAAAAAACGGTTCTGCTGCAAGATGCGGAAGAAAAATTTCTAAGCAACTAATTTTAAGTAGAAGATTTTTATAAAATATTCCAAAAATCAGATAATTTTCCAGCAGATAAGCTACAGACATGGAGGCCTGCCCTGAGGTCTTGAGAAAGAGTCTGGACAGAGCTCGGGCAGCCTACAGATGCTGTGAGGAAGGGGAGGGAAGACTGTCCTTTCCTCCCCCAAATGTCCCCTGCTCCTTTCCCGTGACTCTGCTTTGTCTTGGCAGTGACGGCAGCTTTGTGTTTGGCTGAAGAGAAGCTGCGGCCTTTCTCAGTATCTCCTCTCCCTTGGGTCTTTGTTTGTTTTATTTTTATCGTCCCTGATCACCTAACAGCAGTGAGTCCTCCCTCCCACAACCTCCTGCCACCCCAATAAAACTGGGGCCTAAAGTAATGGCTCTGACTTATCGTATCCTGGCAAGAGTTAGGCCCCACAATCCACCTAGAAATATCATTTAATGAGGCGGAGATGCAGAAGCTAAGGTGGAGTGTGACTGATCAGACAGATCTCTTCTGATGGTGCACGTTAGAATGTAGGAAAATGTGCAGCATAACACATGTGATTTGGCCTGATGGTGCTGGGGCCTCCTAGCCCTCTATTTAGGGTTCGTTGCAAATGCAACATTAATGTCTCAGGGCATGGAGCCTGGGGAAGAGAAACAGATTGCCTGCTGATGGTATCAAACTATCAATTTACTCACAATGCATTTTCCAGAGCCATCCTGGCATCGATTTGAATGTCCGTGGCAATTGCAGGGAACACACTGTCCGGTATACAAGCCTTTGTAATCCCGATAGTATCCAGGGCGGCAACCCTATTTTTCAAAACAAAGTGCTTAATCAATACAAAGAAAGAGGACATTCACTCTCCAAACCATGTGACAATTCTGACTGAGAAGCATTCACTTTTTTCTGTCTTCATTCCTTGAGTCAGTGTGTGGGTTTCTAATTTCAGCCACTTGCTTTTTTTCTTTTTGTCAGGTTATGTTCTGTTTCCACATTGTGGTAGGAATATGAGATGCGTGGTGGGGAAATGAGAGGGAGCACAGGTGTGGGGTGAGAAGACCTCTCTGCTCACCAGTTGTTTTGAGGGTGCGTGGCGGGGGTGGATGGATGAACAAGTAAAGAGGATCAGGCCCCCAGTCATTAGCAGAGAGGATACCTAGGCAAACCACCTCAAATTCAAATTCTCTTCCCATAGCTGGTCCCTCTCAAAGTCTGGGTTTGGGCTGGTGAAGGAGAAGCAGAGGAAGAAGACTGGGGGCCAGGTGAAGAGTCTTTGTCGGGAGCTGCACAATAACAGCAGAATGAATCACTGGAATCACTTTATGGCCACTCACTAGTCCATGGGCAACAGGTAACCTGGGGGAAAAGAGGTGCCTGAGGTGTGTACAGAACTGTTGACCAGTGTTTTATCCTGCTGGACACACCAAGACCCAGCCCGAGAGTCTCCTTCTGCTTCACTATTGCTTTGATCATTTCTGTCTCCAGCATAGTATTTCCTTCTTTGCAACAATACAGGTTATTGTTTTTCATCTGGATGAAAAGAATTATAGTTTTCTTCTCAAGAACTGGTATCTTTTTAATATATTGTAGTAAAGAATACTTCCAATATTTTGAACAAAATCAATGAGTCTTACAGCACCTATTAAAAATTCTTGAGGTGTCTTCCGCAGGGAGGATTATCGACATGCTCCTTATTTTGGCAGAGCTAAACCATGGCAAATCAGATTAAAATCAGACATGGCCCCTAGATTGTTACACTGATCGCATACACGCCCTAACTTAAAGGCATCAGGGAAAAATTAATATCTCGAGAAAAAGAACAGTCATTTATCTTATTCTCTTCAAACAGCACATACATCTATAAGCCTCTGAAACTCAGCCAAGAGAAATCTTAAAATGAATGCTTCATTCTTGTTCATTTATGGCCATAAAGGTCTCTGCTTGGTCAAGGGGAAGGAGGAAGAAACCACCGGAGCAGGGTGAGTCATGAACTCTGCAGGGTGGAACCTCCCGGTCGCTTTCAGGAGCACTTTCCCAAATTAGCAATGACTACAGGTCATACACAAAAACAGACCATAATTTCCAATATAATGTTCCCTGGGTGTGTGCTCTATGAATAGGCCTGCCTGAAGCAGATCAAAGTATGAAAGGAATGTTCTCTTGCCGCTAGCATCAATGTTAGATCTGAATGAGATTCAGGCAACTATGATACAATCATACCAGCAACAAACACGCTCTTCTACTCAGTGGCAAGTACTGATGGTTATCATCATATATCACATTACCTGCTTACAAAATAATTATATTGGATAAGCGACAAGTTAGTCAAATAAATAAATAAGTAAATAGATCTTGTTAGTTTATGACAACATGCTTAGGTGAAAAAGCTTAATTAAACATGCTCTGGAGAGGGATGGTCTATCTGGATTAAAATGAAATCATCCACCTTAATTTCTTTTGATTGAGTGCAGAAAAACACTCCTCAAAAGTTATGTCATGTGACTCTCAAACATCTGTCAGTAACTGAAATATAATCCTTTTCCCACCTCTATAAAGCAAGCAAACTCCTATTTTACATAAAATGCGGTTCAAATATTCACATTGTATCGAAGAATAACTCTAAATGAAGATGAATGCATCCTAATATGTTACTTCACTAGAGAGGTTCTATAACTAGTTACGTTTCATAAAGTAATAATTTTCCAGGATGTTTCCTAGTAAACTTTTCTACTCCAAATGCTAAAAGATTATGCCCCCACCCAGATTCCAGGACTATTTCAGCAGCCATAGGATCTATTTCTCTGTAAGAACACACTGAACATCCAGGAAGTTGAAAGAGAGAGCAGAGTTTACGACTGTTTCATGCCTGGCAAATTGAAGCACGTCTGTTAGATATCATACAAACTTTGATCACTTTTCTCAGGCATGGATTTTTTTTTTTCCCCTCTCATGTTTTACTTTATGGGCAAATTTTCTTCCGGGCAGAATTTGGAACCTACAGGCAACGGATTCTTTTGTCCTGAGGCTTGAGTTATTCTAAAGGGCACAAAGTTTTCTAGTCAATTAACATCCCACAAGCAGACAAGCTCTTAGCTGTCCCGGCATTTCCAGGTGGGCTGATGTTTATGGGTTTGCGGTTAAATAGTTCAGGAGAGCAATCTGTCAGGGACTGTAATAAACACTGTCAGTCAACGTGACGGGAGGCCACCGGCCGTCCCCAGCCCACCCATTTACTCCTTAATCGCCCTGATTTAAAATGTCACAGAGCTGGGAATCCTTCCCCACTCCCAGCCGAAACTCAAAAGGGATTTTACCTGGTTGGGTCTCAACTCCACAAAACTTGCTTGCAGCTGGCTTTGACCCGGACGCTGAGGAAATGCTACTCTCTGCTGCTGTGAACTGTATCCCAGGCAGTGCCCCAGGGCCACCCCGAAGATCCACAGCCATCCTGCGCCCAGGACAGCCCGCCTCCCCGCGGGGGGCATCCTGGTCCCTGCGGCGGTGTCCTGCCGGCTACGTGAGGAACTTCTGTCTCTCTTCCTCTTATACCTGCCCTTCCTGCTCGGTGCCCGGGCCTGCCTGACTCAGGTGAGCAGGGCTGTCTGCGGCAGGGGCCCCACCTTTAAACTTCACACATGAGTCAGCCTGAGCAGGAGTGCACATAACAGTCCTGCAGGTGAGCGCACCGCTCTGTAATTCCTGCCAGGTGGGGCAGACGTCGCCTTCTACCCACCTCGCCCTGCAGACGGCTCTAGACGGTTAGCCCAGCCATAAATCACAGGCTGAGTCACCGCAAAGAACATGCCCTGGGAATGAGGGTGGTAATCCACCTTCCTCTCTATCCCTGGGGCTGTCTATTTTAATCAGGCTAGCTAGCAAAGAGATGGAGGGGAGGGGGCTGAAGCAGGCAACCTAGGCCAATATCTCACAAGACAGAAGTCCCCAAAACACAATGGCAGGGGAGCCACTGAGAGCTTAACAAGTGGAGTGTTCTGTGTGGATGCTTTGGGGTATCTGCTATCAAGGCCAGGGCACTGACAAGTTTGCTAAGTCTGTGGACATTGTGTCTATGGAATACACAGAATGATGGGGTTTACTATTTCCTACTAATCATACTAACTGTTGTGTTCCTTTCCCCAGGAAAGGAACATATTTATAGCTTGAGATATTAAACAGTTTCATTTTATGGTATATTCTAATAACCTCGAGGTGTCTCAGGTCAACTGGACTTTAAACAATGAGGACCCACTGAAAGCTAGAAATTTGGAGTGTCATTTCCCCTGGCAGAACCCAGGAGATGCCCTGGAATTCAACTGGCAGTGGGAGGGGAGGCTGGAGAGAGAGAGGCCTGGATTAGAGAGGCGTGAGCACCCTGGGTCTGCTCCAGAAAAAGCAGGGATTTCAACACTGGGATGCTGACCTGCAGGCTCCTTCCCACTTATGTTTTCTGCAGCCTGCAGGAACTTTGAGCTGCTGTGGTTTCCTGAGACTGTTATGACTTAATATAACTGTCATATTATGACACTAGTGATGCTTTTTCACATTTAATCCCTGAATGGAGTCTGCATGAAGGACAGAGGATCCCATGCTGTCCCATAGTGCTTGGACCAGCCATAGATGTCGCCCCAGGAATGCTGTGGATGGGAAAATTTCTTACCTGACAAGAGGAGCCCTTGTAGCCTGGTGGACAAGCACACTTCTCTACATGAGGCACGTCAAGTCCAAGGGATTCATGGACCACATCCAGCCCCACGGACCTCAGGGTGAGCCGCTGTGTCTCTGTGAAGTAGAGGCCGCGGATGGTCAGGCTCTCCAGTCCAGACAGCAGGACCAGCAGCTCTTCCCTGGACACCGGGGCACCACTGTCAGCGCGTCTGAAGTTTCCCTGCGTGGGCAAGCAGAGTGGCAGGGGCTCCTTTAGCTCACTTAGTGGCCTCCCAAGTTCACTTCCAGGAAGTTCAGAGGCTGAGCCTCCAGGTCGAACCAAAGAGAAGATATTTTGGAGACACAAGGAAAAATCAAAGTAAGACAGAGGAAGTCCCTCCTGGGGCGTTTACATTCCCATTGTTCCCTGGGAGGGAGAGTGCCAGAAGGAGCAAAAGCAAGCTCAAAAATAAACAGCAATAAAATGAAATGAAATGTCCTACTGTTTCACTTACTTTAAAGTGACTTTTGTCTGGGCCAACATAAAGGACTGGGAAAGATAAAGGGAAGGTAGAGATAGCAAAACCAACAGAGGCATGCAGCATTTATTAGATATGCATAATTGTGACAGGAAGCACAATCTTTCTTTGCACACATACACTCATTTGATTTTAATTTTTTATTGTGGTAAACACACATACCATGAAACTTACCATTTTATCCATTTTAATGGTATACAGTAGATTATTGAAAGCTATAAATACTGCTTCACAAAAGATCTCTAGAACTTACCACCTTACAAAATGGAAACTGTAGATCCACTAAACAATAACTTCCTTTCTCCTTTCCTCTGTCCTCTGGCAACCACTATTCTACTTTCTAAAAGTTTGAATACTTGAGCTCTTTTGTGTCAGTGGAATCACACAGTATTTGTCTTTTTGTGACTGGCTTATTTCACTCAGCATACTGTTCTACTAGAGGTTCATCCATGGGACAGGACCTTCTTTTTATTTAAGGCTGGAATAATGTTCCACTGTAAGTATATACCACCTCTCCTTTATCTTTTCATCCATCAATGGACCTCTAGGTTGCTTCCATTGCTCAGCTATTGGGAATAATGCTGTAACAAACAGGGGTATGAATAGCTCTTCAAGATCCTATTTCCAATTCTTTTAGCTATACACCCAGAAGTGGCCTTGGTACATCATATGGTAGTTCTATTTTAATAGTTTGAAACTATTTTTCACAGCAGATGCATCATTTTATGTTCCCACCTACAGTTCAAAAGGGTCCTAATTTCTCCACATCCTTGCCAATGCTTATTTTGTTTTTTTAATAATAACCATCCTAATATGTGTGAGGTGATATCTCATAATGGTTTTGATTTGCATTTCTCTAATGATTACTGATGCTCAGTATCTTTTCACATAAAAGCCTGCATTTTAACCATATATTCTGTTGTCTCCTTTGAACTCAGTTTCTCCCTCTCTTAAATGGGCACAGTAATGCCTAATTTCTCAAGGCTATCATGAAAATAAAAATAAATTAAACGATATAATGTATACAAAGTGTTGAGCACAGTGCATAGCACACAGTAGACATTCAGTCAATAGTAGCTATTTACAAAATATAAATATAATATGATAATACTCATATAATTTTAATTTGTGTTTTTAACAGCTTGAGGTCTAATGTATATACATAAAAATAATATTATCTCATTTTGAGTGTAATTTTTAGTGAATATACAAAAGCGCACAACCATGACCATGATGTAATTTTAGAATATTTTCATCACTTCAAAAGAATACTTGCACGGAGGATGGTGTACAGAGGAGAGGAGTACTAGAAAGACAGAAGGGGAAAAGCAGAAAGGCAACAGGGGAAAGAGAGGGGAAAGAGAGGGGAAAGAGAAAATATGGAAAATGATGAATGAACCTGCTGTAAAGAGGGAGGGAGGGAGCAGAGGGGAGGGGCGGGGGAGAAGGGGGAGAACCAAGATGCATCATGTATAGGTACAGAATAAATGTAATGAATGTGACCATTGTATGTAGAATGTACCAATACATATTCTTGGTTTAAAAAAAAAAAGAATACTTGCGCCACTTTGTAGCCACCACCCATTGTCACCCACAGTCCCAGGCAACCACTAATCTCTACTCTGTCTCTACGGATCTGCTCATGCTGGACAAAATCACCAACTGCATTTCAATCGTGCACAAAAATTTTGCTTCCACCAAGGACTTCATTCTCTCTTCTTGTGTTATTATTGTCATGGAAATCACATCTATGTACATTGTATGCCCATCGACAAGGTTTATAATTATTGCTTTATGTAGTTGTCTTTTAAATTAGAAAGATGGAGGAAAAAGAATTACAAACTAGAGATATACTGTCCTTTATATTCACCCACGTGGCTGCCTTTTCCAGTCTCTGCTCTTTCACATGGACTTCAATTACTATCTAGTGTCCGTTCATTTCAGTTGGAAGGATTTCCTTTAGGGTTTCTTGTCAGGAAAGTTGGCTAGCAATGGATTCTCTCTCTGTCTTTCTTCATTTTCCCTTTATTTCTGAAGAATATTTTGTGGTCTACAGAGTCCTTTGTTGGCAGTGTGTTTCAGCATTTTGAATGTGTCACCCAAGGCCTTCTGACAAATCAGCCATTACTCTCAATGAGGACCAGAATTATCGCTTTCAGGATTCTATGTCTTCCAGCATCTGTACTGTGATTGTGTGAATTTCCTGCATTTAACCTGCATGGAGCTTGTTGATCTTTTGGGGTATATACATAATGATTTTCTTCAAATTTGGGGAGTTTCCAACAATTACTTCTTCAAATACTTTCTCTCTCCCTCTCTTTCTGCTATCCCCACCATGCACATGTTGGTACCCTTGTGTCCACATGTCTTTTACAGGCTGTTAATTTTCCTTATTTTTTTTTCTTTTTGTTTCCTATATTAGATCATCTCAGCTGACCTTCAAGTCTGCTGGTTCTTCCTTCTACCTGTTCAAATCTGTTTTTGAGCCCCTCATCTTAGTCAATTTGAGCTATTTTAACAATGTGCTATATCCTGGATGATTTAAACACAGGAAATTTATTTTCTCATGGCTCTGAAGCCTGGAAGTCCCAGATCAAGGTGCTGGCTGCTGGGATTCCTGGTGAGACCTCTTCTGGTTTGCAGGTGACCATATTCTCACTTTGTCCCCGTATGGAGGGAAGAGAGAGAGCTCTTCGTGTCTCTTCTTATAGGATATTAATCCTGTCCAAGCATCATTCCTATGGCCTCAGTTAACCTCAGTTACTTCTTTACTCCAAATACAACTACATTAGAGGTAAGAGATTCCACATATAAATAGGGATGGGGGTGCACAATTCAGTCCATGGCAAACCTTCTAGTGAATTCTTCATTTTGGTTACCATATTTTTCAACTTCAGAAATTCTATTTGGTCTTTTTCTATAATTTCCATTTCTTTATTTTCTTTATTTAGTGAGACATCGGTCTCATATTTTCCTTTAGTTCTTTAGATCTGGTGCCTTTTAGGATTTTTTTTTGTTTTTGTTTTTGTTTTTTGTAGTTTTTGTTTTTTTAAGCATATTTGAAATGTTGGTTAAACATCTCTATCTAGTAAGTCTAATATCTGGTCTTCCTTGTTAACAATGTACTTATTGCTCCCCCCCATCCCTAGCATGAACCATACCTACTGGTTTCTTCACATGTCCCCACATTATTGTTGGAAGCTGAGCATTTAAAATAACACAATGTGGCAACTCTAGAAATCATATTCACTTTGCTCCCAAAGATTAATTGTTGTTGTTTGTTGACTTTTCTGAATTAATTCTGTAAAGCCTATATTCATTGTCATGTAAGGTCTCCGCTTTGTTAATTTAGTGATTAGCTAATATTTGGACTGAGATTTCCCAAATTGCAGAGCTAAAAATATCTCCAAATCTTTGCAAAATGGCTCTGGGTGGTTGTTGGGAAACCCCTTCACCTCTCAGCCAAGCAGTTGACAACTCTGCCTTAGTCTTCACTTCCTGCTGCCACAGAGCCTCAAGGTCAGTCAGAGGTGAGAGTTAAGGGTTTCCTCAGATCTGTCCTCAGCATGTGCACAAGCCTAGTGTGTGCATAGCTCTGAGCATGTGTAGCAATAGTCCTCAGGATTATGTTAGTGCTTTTCAAAGTCCCCTGTGCACATCTCATTTCCTGGCTTTTTTACATTAAGATTTGTAATCATCTTATTGGTTGCCCCAGCTATTTTGGGAAGCCATGAAGTTAAACTATTGCCTCTAAATGTTTCCAACAACACTCCCAGGGAAAAGGCTCCAATCAGATCAAATAAAAACAGGCTTGTAAGCGAGATCTTTCAAAATACACCCAGACAGGTCAAGTAATGACAGTTCTCTAGGAGGGAGGTTTGGAAGGCATGCCAGTCACAATGCAAGGTTCCTGTGGAACTGGAAGAGAGTAGAATGCCACAGGGCAAGCTGCATGCCACAAAGCTCAGTGTTCTTACTGAGAGTCAGCCAGTTTTTCTTGAAGAAACACTTTTCAGATGATTGCAAGCCCAGAGCCCTGAAAATGCTAATTCTGACCATTTTGTCAGTTTTCTTAATGCTTTTATAGAGGAGGAATTTTTGGAAATTCTTTAACCTTGAGGTATTGGATATACTGAGTTGTATAAATGGAACACTATTTTTAAGCATGATAAGATGTTTTGTGATTCAAGGAGTTTTTCTCTATTTACCTACATTATTTTCATTTCTTTTTTTTTTTTTTTTTTTTGTGGTGCCAGGGATCAAACTCAGGTCCTTGTGCTTGCGAGGCAAGCACTCTAATCACTGAACTAAATCCCCAGCCCCTTATTTTCATTTCTTTTGATGTAAGACATTTTCATTACTTTTCTACCCATCCATGGCAAGCAGTTGTTGGACACTGACCGAGTCCCAGGCAGGGGCAAGACTTAACAAAAGGAGAATTTATAAGCTCACAGGGTTTACAAGACAAAAGTAACAGGAGGGATGGTGTAACAGTGCCATAAAGATGGTAAGAACCCACGTGGATATCAAACACTTCATATTTTACATGATTCGTATCTTAAATTTATATATCCATAAACATACTTGTATCTACGCAAATATAACTTATATTTTGAAATTCTTGAAGTAAGTCAGAAATCATGATTATCTGAAATAACTGAAACATAGAACAAGAAAGCTCATCAAGCATCATTTCGCGGGTGCTTTTCCCTTACCTCTACCAATTGCACTTGCACACGGTGCAGCTGGTCTGGCTGTGGGGTATTTGGCTCCTCGTGGACGATGATCATGTTTCGTCCCTGTTTAGAGAAGAATGTAAATACATCAGCACCTTGGTTGGGATGCTTTGAGGTTTATAATTGATCAAAGAACGAATGTCTGTGGCTCCGCATTATATGAAACACCTGTCTCTAAAACATACTTCAGAACTAACTGACAAGCAAAGGGATTAGTGACATGGAAATAGAATAATAACAGTTAATACAGCGTATTTTCACAGATAGAAACTCTGGAAAACTGCCTTGACTGAAAGTGGCTAAAATGATGGAATTTTTTTTTAAATTATGCTTTGCAGTAAATGCAGGAAGTGCTGTTTTCATTACTGCCTCCAGGGCAGGACTGTGGTAGCTAGAAAGTGCTTTGGTGGGTGCCCTCTCGGGTTGGCAGAGCAGAGCTGGGCAGCTGTCAGAGCTGGGGATCTCCAGGGCCCAGGTGGGGAGAGAGGAGTTAGAGTTAGCTCGCATTCCTCACCCTGAGGGATCTGGCCTTGCTCACTCTTGGTCTCCACCCTGAGGAGACCAAGGGTAGCTCCTGATGGGACAGAATGGGATGGTCAGCATCCTCAGTCAGCAATCCCACAAGCACACACACAACAGTGTGGCTTTCCTGCAGTAGCTCCAAACCCAGGGCCTTCCACGGTGAGGGCTGGGCTTGCAGAAAGCAGAGCATTATCCAGAATCACAAATCACTTAAAACCTTAATCTCAGAAACATGCCCCAAGGCTCTTAATTACAGTGGCTTAGAACAAAGCAGCAGAGTAAATGTTTCATGAGCCTAAATTATTTTCTGTTTGAAGGTAAAATTAAGGAGAAATTTCAGTCATTATCTCTCACTCAGTTCCGATAGTTTGCATAATAAACTCCTCGGCAGTAAAAAATAAGCACGCTGGCAGCCTGAACTGTGAGATGCTCTGCAGAAACATGAAACTCAAAAGTAGTGCTGCTGTGGCAGCATTTTTATTGCCCAGCTATTTTTCTAGACTATAACTCTAAAATCTTTGCCGCTTCATTTTCAAGATGCCCTGCAAAGGTTCCTTGGCGTTCTAAAACAATTCAGGAGATTTGTACGTGAGTGAAAACAGCAGCACACGGTAGTGCCTGATTGCAAAGTGTGGGAGGCCCTCAGCTGTGACGAGGTGTGTGAGACGGGCTGGTCCCTGCGCACAATGATTGACACAAGAAGACCCCTCATGGGAGCTGCAGTGGCACTGCATTCATCACAGCATGTAAGCCAGAAATACAGTCGCCTTCTGGAGATGGCACCCATCCTGTATTCCAGGGATTAGACCTTACATGGCAGGGATTCAAAGTGGGGTGTAATGTCTTCCTGGCCTCAAGCAATTTTCAAGACCAAAGCCTGGATTGTATGCCAGGCACAATGTGTGGATATCACTCCTCACAAATCCCAAAGTGCCCCTCGTATTGTCTGTATCACGTTAAATTCCCAGCACAGCCCCTGACCCCCCCACCTCAGGCTGTTTCTCTATGACTCAGCACACTGACTTCCAGTTGAGTTGGACAGTCCGGCCTTGACCACAGCCTCCTGCCCTGCCATGTGTCTGGGTTTCTGTGAGTTCTGGAAAAGATGGGCACTTCTCCTCCTGTGCCCATTTCTAAGGGCGCCCTCCAACCCTCAGCCTTCTGAGGGCCTCTTGGCTACAGAGCTTGCACTCACCCAGTGCCCTGCCCACTCTTCTGCCCAGCCGCCTACTGATCGGTGGGTGGAAGCATTTGCCTGTGTCTCCAGTCACCCCTATTTTGCAGGACAGAAGTGGCCCTGCACAGGGGAAGTGCTCAAAGACACGTATGAGATGACACTGAAAGAGGCACATATAACAGGAGGCAGTGACTCGCGAGCAGCAAGGACCACCTGCAGTTTAGTACTTGGGGAGCGGAGAAGAGAAAAAATGTTTGGTCAGAGGAAGCAGGACCTTGAACAGATGCTCTGTGCTCTAAGCTTCCTTTCCAGGTGCTTCCAAACATTGGAAACAATTTAATGCAAACTTTTTGGAGGCTACCTATCGGTATGTCCAATTCAGCTCAGCACCAACTGTAATAGCTACTTCCTGCCCATTGGGTCCTGTTCTGACACTTACGGTGAGCTCCACGTCTGGCTCCTTTTCCAGAAGAACCATGTCCTCAGGCAAGCCGAAGGACTTGACTTGGTAAACAAGGTGGCCACCGTATGAGGTAACCTAAAATTGAACAAACAGCTTCAAGAGCGCAAGCATTAAAAGAGACTATGCCGACATTAACCCACATAAAAAAGCACCTAGACCCACTGCTTTTAGAAAGACACACAGCCAACCTGTGGACCGGGGTGAGACCGATAGAGTAGAGTTGGGAGGGTAGTGTAACCTTCTACTTTACACCATTTTTTACATCATATACAATGGGTAGCATGAACATGATTGAGTTTTACAAGAAGATATTTTTGCTTAAAAAAATATTAGTCATACTACTAAACCACAATATTTATTTATCCCACAGAAATTCTAGGAAACTTAGGCCATTGGTTTCTTATTTAAACTGGGTTATATCTAACAGTCACAAAGTAAAACTCTAGAAATAAATTTTTTAAAAATTCCCCTGAAAGCAGATGGTGACTATTTCACTGAATTTTACTGGGTCTCAAAGCCATGACCAGCTACTCCAGTGAGGAAGTGGACCATCACTCAGCGCCACGTAAGCACGTGATCATAATGGCGACATGGCAGCAAATGGCCCGTTTTCCAACAGCTACTTCACTTCTGTTCCTGACCTCTCCCACCCTTGAAATAGACACCAATCAAGAAGAAAGGAGTCGCAGAGGCTGGAAGTCAGAGGCAAGATGGCTTCAGCTTAGACAGAACAAAATACTCTTCCAGGAGAATAAAAGTGACTTGGAGCAGTAGAGAAGCAAACTGGGATCTGAGAACTAACAAAGTCTCACAGAGCTGTGTTCTTCAAGTCTGGAAGTACTCGAGGTAACTTCTTGAATCATCTCATGAGAGTAAATATTGCCCTTTTGATGGGCTAAGGTAGTTTTAAAAGTATGTTCACAAACTCCTTGACACCACCTTGTACAGAAAGTGAAGCTTAATTCTCCTCCCCTTGAATGTGGGATGGGTTTGCTTCTAATGAGTCATGAACAGAATAAGGCAAAAGTGAGAGTATGCTATTTCCAAAATTAGGTTATAAAGAGACTGAGGCTTCTGTCTTGAGTTCTTCTGTTCATTCTCTCTTTCTCTCTGTCTATCCCATCTGTTGCTTTGGGGGAACTTAGCCGCCATGTCATGAGGACCCTCAGGTAGCCTAGGGAGGATCTCAGGTGATGAGGATTTGAAGTTTCCAGCCAACAGCAAGCAAGGAACTGAAGCCTACTGCCAACCACGTGAACGGACATGGAAGCAGATTGTCCAGTCCCAGATGACCACAGCCCTGGCTGACACCTTGACCACACCTCAGAGGACACTCTGGGCCATTGTCTCCTGGATCGCTGATCTACAGAAACCATGCAGCTTAACTGTTCATTGCCTATAGAGCAAAATATCAGGGGCGATTTGTAACAGATAACCAGCACATGAAGAGGGATATGAAGTGAGAGAGATCTGGGTCATAGCAGAGAACCAGCAGTCTCTGCACTCAGACATCAAAACCGTGGCCTTTTGACCAGAAGACAGAATAAAAGGCCTCGGGCCAACAAGACCCTGAAAGTCATGCCCAATGACCTCAGCTGGGTCCTGGGAAAGCCACCCTCCTCAACACTTCTGTCCTGGCCAAGCTCGAAGGATGTGCCCCCTGGTGGTGCTTTCACATGAGGCCTGTGCCGCTGTCATAAAGTGAGCAGAGTTGGCTGGGTTCTTGAGTAATAATCTAAGTAGCAAACAGCGAGCAAGTCTTTTATTAGCAACTGCCACAGATCCTGTACTTCTTTAATAAGCTCATGAGTCACTTTCCAGCTTTTGTTTTCCTGACAAGGAGCCTTTCTTCTGCTTTAAAACAAAGAATTCTCAGCTTTGGCATTTAAAAGCATACCTGTCCCATTTGCAACAGATATTACTTAAATGGCTCTATATTCTTCTACAGGAAAATTCTTTGATGGTATGAAAATCGAGAAAAATATTGTGTATGGTTTCCTTTGCTGCGGGCTTGCGCATGTGGGGCACACAAAATGCTTACTCAGTCCCTGACCAAAGGCAGGCACAGGGTGTCTTTTTCATTATTGGTTAACCTCATTTCCCTTTTTTTCTCTATGCAGTGCTGGGGATTGAACTTAGGGTCTTGTGCATGCTAGACAAGTGTTCTATGACTGAGCTACACTCCCAGCCCTTTTTATTTTTTATTTTGAGACAGGGGTCTCACTAAGTTGCCCAGGTTGGCCTGGAACTTACAATCTTCCTGCCTCAGCCTCCTGAGTAGCTGGGATTGCAGGTGTGTGCCACTGTGCTCAGCTTTAACCTCATTTCCTAACCCGCTTCCCGATGCCTGCGTCCAGAGCCCCTGTCAGTGTGGCTCGCGCAGTGACAGAGAAGGCCCAGGGAATGCTGAGAAGAACAGCAGGCTGTTATTACCTTGTCCCCCAGGTAGGATGGAGGTGCAAACCAGGTCACACTTTGGACTGTGGAGGGCAGCTCTTGGAGATCTGCAACCACGCTTCTGCTGTGCTGGTTGTAGACAACGGTGATGTTGACACCCTCTTCTGTCTCCAGGCGCCAGCCACTCATATCCACAAGCTAGAGGGAAAAGCAAGGCACACAAGTGTCATAGAAAGGCCCTGAGGTAGCTGCTAGCTTCAAAGGCTTCATTTACGTGTGTCTTTGGTGCGCGGCAGTGCTAGGATTGAACCCAGGGCCTTGAGCATGCAGAGAACTCGGCTACACCCCCAACCCCGAGCATCTGCCCTTGAGCCTGGACTCCCCGCCGCCCTGGGCCACCATGACCAAGGCCTCGCCCACCAACGCTCCCATCTCACCCAAAGTGACCAGGGCTTCTAGGAAGCAGTGACCAGACACATGTGAGATTTACCTTCACACCCCAGCACACAACCTGGTTCTTGACATTTAGTAGTTGTTCAACAAAGATTTGAGCAATAAATAAGTGTGTGAATAATAACTAGAATAGGAGGCACACTTAAAAACTGAGCTCCCTACAGAGAAAAACTGATGTGTAATACAGTAGCCTGCTGTCATTATTTTTCTCTAAATGGAGCACCAAAGTTAAATATGTCTCTGGTCACAAAAGAAGCCTTTTCCATTTTGAGGGAAGAAAAAAGAACTGACAAAGCATAGTTTAGGAATAATGCTTCCTGGTTCCCTGAGGGGTTCAGAAAGGAGGCTTCAGAGTAGATTTACAAACTAATTTTCTTTCCAATTTCCAGTCTGCACTCCTTTTAAGGGATAGGCAGTAAGATATATAAAATTATCTTCCTTTGAATATTTGTTAGATCTAGGACATTACTCACACAAAGCAAGCAAGCATCAGGCTATTTGTTCACAGAATAATCAAGATAGCAAAAGTTTTAGTTTTATGAAGTTAATTTCAAAAGTAGCCCCCAAAATGTAAAATGGGTGAGAAGGAAAGACAAACAGGAAGAAGAAAAGAGAACAGAAGGATGTGATCTTGTAGTGTCGCAGAAGATAGCTACTTAGTCTTTGTTTCTAGTTCCTGGCACAGCACCTTGAATCTCTTGTAACTTCCCAAATAGCAGAGGTGCTAGGAGCCTCTTTTGCTGTAATGTTTAGCCTTAGTCTCCAGTTCCTGACACTAGATCTTCTAAAACTGTGGGATCTCCAAAGGGATGAGTGTCATTTTGTATGCTAATGAGATGATGGATAATGTGCCCCCAGAAAGTTTCAGGATAGGGGCTGGTGATCAGAAAGACCAAGACATGATTAGAGACTAAGACTTTCAGCCCATGGCAACCTCTGAATAGGGGAAACAGCCCAGGGATTGAGTTAAGTACCAATGATTAATGACTTAATCAATTATGCTGACATAATAGGATCTCCATAAAACCTTGAAAGACTGTTTTGGAGAGTGCCTACATGCTGGGAAGGTATGTGAGGGTGGCACACCACAGCTCCATGGGGACAGAAGCTCCTGTGCTTGGGACCCTCTGGACATCACCCTGTGCACCTATTCATCTGTATCCTCATCACATCCTTCCTAATAAATTGGTAATGGTAAGTAAAGTGCTTCCCTGAGTTCTGTTAGACAATATAGCAAAGTACCAAACCTGAAGAGGAGTGCTGGGAACACTCGATTTATAGGTACGTTGGTCAAAAATATCAGAGGTTCAGAACTTACAATTGGCCTTTGAAGTGGGGGCAGTCCTGGGGGCCCAACCCCTAGCCTGAGGATCCGACACTACCCCTGGGTAGAGAGTGATAAGAATTAAATTGTAAGACACCCAGTTGGTATCTGAAGAGGAAATTGGAGAGTTTCTTGGTGGGAAACACCCTAAACATTTGGTGTCTGGCATGTGGTGAGGACAGAAACAGAGTTTTCTTTTAAGGGGGAAAATTGTATAATTTTGGCCCTAAATGTCCCTACAAGGTCCATGTGTTAGATTTGACCCCCGGCTTGTCACTATTGGGGTGTAGTGGAATCTCTTAGAGGTAGATCCTCACGGAAAGAAACTAGCTTCCTAGGAGTGCGCCCTCGGAGGCATGTCGGGACCCTTTCCTCATTCCAGTCCCGGCCCCCAGGAGCTGGGTGCCTTGGCGTACACATATTTCCGCGATGGTGAATTCCCCACCACAAGGCTCCAAAGCAACAGAACCAGCCAACTGTGGACTGAAACCTCCAAAACAAGCCAAAGAAACTTTTCCTCTTTTTAATTTGATTAGTTCAGGAATTTTATTACGGTAACAGAAAAATTGAATAACACAGCAATAGACTCCACTCATTTAAAAGGTATTTAAGGAACATCTATTTTGTCCCAGATCCTGTCCAAGGCTCTGCGAGTGGACATGTGTCAAGGAGTCTGCATTCTAGTGGTGAAAGATGTCACGTAATTTTTAAAATGAAATATGTAATAGGTCAGAGAGCGAAAAATGTTGTAGAGAAAACAAGGGGAAGAACATAGAGTGACCAGGTTAACTATTTTATTGGCAGAGGTGAGTCCTGTGATATTTTATACCAATTTATTCCCTTCATCATTCAGAAATGAGACAAAACAAAACCCCCTAACTCTATGCGTACCTTACTTCGGAGACCCCGCATCTCCTTACAATTTTGAGTCACTCCAAAACAGAAGCATTTGGTACAGCCGTTGGGATTGGCTGAGTCTAAATAGAATGACCCTTCTCGACACCTGTCACATTGTGCGCCTTCTACATTTTTCTGTTGAAACAAAAACATAAAGAAGGAGACATCATTCCTTCTAAAAATTCACTGGTTGCAATTAGCTGTTTGCACAGATAAAATACCAACAGGAGATGTTCGAACAGGAATGCTAACCAAACATTAAAAGATGGCATCTTGGAGGTAGACAAATAGCACCATGAGGGTTCACAAGAAGGAGAGACCAATTCACCCCACTCACTACCACCTGGAAATGTCTGCTGGAATCGGATTCCACTTACATTATCTGGCAGAACCCCTTGGAGCAGAGAGGAAAACTTGGGGGCCAGGGGCCAGGGCAGGCTTTAGGGAACTTATGAACCTCTTGACATTGTAGTTAAACATTTGCATTGATTTTTCTGGAGAGAGTCTTCCCCTGTGATCAGAACCTCAAGAGGTCTGTGGCCTGTCCAGAGGATGAGAGGGTTTCCCTTCTGTTTCTGTGAAGTGAGAGGACTATACAGTGACACAGAGCGGTGGAAATCTACTCTGGTCGGTCCCACTTCCCACACTTTTCTTTGCTGACTCAACATGAAGAACTTCTCCCGGGCTGCTAGTGGTGTCCCCAGCATGGCACCATCTGTCTTACCTTGCAGAAGCAAGCCCCAGTGTCCTTGTCACACACTTGCGGTTCAGACCCATGGCGGTTGCAGCTGCAGGGCCAACACTCAGGGAACATGTAGTACCCAGCAGTACAGTGGTCACACTGCCGTCCTACGATTCTGGGGAGCTTGCATCTGTAGTCAAGGCAAAGGAAATAACATTCCCTGTCATCCATCCACACAGTCTGAGGGTCTGCTGCACTGGGGCCAGCAGGTGCAGCACAAAGCTGGGTGAACGACACAACAACTGCATGCAGGGCACATTTATCCAAGGTAAAGGGGGAGACACAGACAGAAGGGGCTTACCAAAAGGAGGTGAAGACAACCATTGTGGGGAGCATGCATGTCCCCTGGCACAGGCTCAGCGCTAGGTGCTGGGATGAAGGACAGACTTGGTGCTGAGCATGGAGGGCCCCTGCAGGTGGCCCGTGAGTGGAAAGAACACACACACACACACACACACACACACACACACACACACACAAGTTGGACCCAATGGGTTCAGGGGAGCAGGACAGTCGCCACATCACCAATACCCGGGCTTAGCCTCAAAGCACAGTCCATGGGCTGGGGGCAAGGCAGGCAATCCGAACAGAAGGAAGAGAGCCGGGGGACCACCCTGTGCACACAGAGAGCACAGTGTGGTGCTGCCGGGGCAGAAGCCTGCACAGAGACTGCCGAGCTGTGAGCCTGCACAGACAGGCACCCCATCACACAGCTGAGGGGTGGGCCTGGCCCGTGCCGCACCGCGCAGAGGTGGAGACAGGCACACTGAAGGCACACTGGCCAGGGCCCTGACATGTGAGATAGACCATCTTTGCACCTGACTGGACAATTGCTGAGAAGAGGTAGTGCATACAAAATTTCAGCACAGTGCCTGGCACACTGCAGGCTCACAAACAAGGTATCACAGAGCAGGAAATGGTGCGGGTGGACTGTTGCAGAGGACAGAGCTGAGGAGATGGGTTCCAGCAGAGGGTTGCCGCACCAGAGAGAGAGACAAAGGGCTGCACTTAGGTAGAAGCTTTAGGATAGATAGGAGGGGTGAGTTCCAAAACTGTTTTGGAGTGAGGTTATTGAGACTTGTAATGTCCTGCATGAGGGGAGAAGGAGGAGAAGGAAGGAAGACTCCCAGGTTTCCAGCCCCGTGGTAGAATGGATCCTGGGATCCCTGGGGTGAGCAACACAGGGAGGAAGATGTGGCATTTGGGGGGAGTCCAGCAGGCAGAGACCTGCAGGTGACAGAGCTCAGTGAAAAGCTCTCCAGGGAGCTCGGGATCACCATCAGCAGCAACCAAAGCATAGAGTGGACAAGGAATGCTGAATGGATGGAGACCAGGAATCCGTGAGCCGAGCCCCAAGGAGCTGCCACTCCAGGACAAAGAGAAGAGGCAGATCAGTGTGTGAGCCTGCAGCAGCTCGGTGCTACGCACCTCCTATGCCCATATCCACCCATAACCAGACAAAGGAGTCCACACTTGATTAAGAACAACAAACTTCAGACAAGCAATCCAGGTTGGAAGTCAACTCTACTGCTTCTTGGATGTGAGATCGAGCAGATTCATCTTTTTACAGCTATCTGTAAATGTGGAGCCATTAATACTATACCTACTTCATAGGACTGCTGTGAGGGTCATAAGGTATGTGAAAACCTTAGAACCGTGCCTTGCACACATGTATTTCTACCAAGATCCTGGGTGATCTTGGCTTAGGGAAGCAGAGGCTGCCCCTTTATCCACCCAGCACACCTGAAAAGATGAAATCAGCTCCACCTGCAAGACTCTGACGCGTCCAATGTGAAGTCAGTCCTTCCAAGCCCCATCCATTCCTGTCACTCTCCTCCCTAGATGAAACTGCAGAAAGTGCTTTATAAGGGAGACAGTATTCTCAAAGCCACACCCAGAGTGATCTAAATGTACGGCGTGAGCCACACAAGGAGCAGGACAGGTGTAAAGCATAAGTGCTCTGCTTGAAGCGTTCACTCTAGTGCGGTGGCCTATAAACCAGAGAGGAGATCAGAGACTGTCTCCGAGATGGAATAAACTATGGACCATCGTCTCAGAGAACTGCCCATAGTGCACACATGCACGTGTGCACACACACTCATCTCACATGCACGCCATTTGTAGTCACTATCAGAGGGTTCCTGGGCCCCCAGTTAATAACACCTATTCTGTTCTTGCGACTTTCAGACTAAATGCAAACAGTTCACCAAAATAAACAGACATATGAGACAGAGCCTGATCTCAGATGATGCTCTGTTTCTGGAGAGGCACCAAGCATGGAACACAAGAACACTGGTGATCTAGAGACAGAAAGAATAGAAGACAAATAACCCTTCCCAAGTACACGGCATCCGAAAGAGGAACCTTAGAAAAGGGGCTCAGGAGATGATCTGTGTTATGGTTTGATCTGAATTGTCTCCCCAAGGCCCATGTGTTGAAGGATTAGTTCTCAGCTGGTGGCACTATAGGGAGCTGCTGGGAACTTGAGAATGTGGCACTTAGGGGAGGGAGTAGGTCACTGTCCCTTCCTATCTCCTTGTCTCTGCTTCCTGGCCACCATGAGGTAAGCAGCTTTCCTCCGCCACATGCTTCCACCATGAGGGACTGCATCACCAGAGATCCAAAGCCACTGGGCCACGTGACCATGGACTGGACCTTCAGTGAGCCAAAGTCAATCTTCCTCCCTCTTTAGGCTGATTTTCTCAGGTATTTTGTTCCAGGGATGCAAAGCTGACTAACGCAATCTGAATTAGGCTGGGTGGATCCAACTTCTCTTGGCCTGGCAGTAAAGAGAAAGACAGTGGTCATGGAGGGACAGTCACACAGTGCCAACCAGACACCTTGTCCCAAGGTCTAAAATGAGTATTTTAGCAAACACGGAGGGCTCTGCCCCAATGGTGCATGCACTTAATACTAGTGCTAAACAAACAGGTCACAATGAGGGCCTCTGGTCACATACTGGGCATGGGTGAGTGTCCCCGAACAAGGAATCTGTGCCTGGACCTTGAAGGTGGGGACATGCAGACAGAAGCCTGTTTGTGTAACATGTTTGCTTCACTGGAAAAGAAAGAAATGGGGAGTGTGTTGCAGTGAGGGAAGCTATGGAAGCCATGCAGGTGGGAGGAAAGCAAAGCCACTCTGTATCTGCTATTCATTCCAGCTGATGTGGTAGAAAGGAGAGGAGTGGAGAGGATGCAACCACACAAGTCCTAAAGCACCCAGAACAACACGCGAGTGGCAGCTGGGAGTACAGCACAGAGAAGCGCACCACAGGACTCAGCCCTGCGCATCCAGCGAGGGCTGAGAGGCTAATCAGAACATGCAGGATCATGGATCCTAGCACGTCTAGGATGAAGAAATACAAATGGCAAATAAATACTTGAAAAAGCGTTCAGTATCACTGGTCATTCGAGAGATGCAAATTAAAACAACACTAAGATTTCATCTCACTCCAGAAAGAACCACTATCCTCAAGAAATCAACCAATAACAAATGCTGATGGAGCTGTGGGGGAAAAAGGAACCCTCCTCCACTGTTGGTGGGAATGTAGGCTGGTCCAACCACTGTGGAAATCAGTATGGAGATTCCTCAAAAATCTACAAGGTTCCATTTGACCCAGCTATTCCTCTGCTGGGTATCTTCCCAGAAGAATTAAAATCATCATACCACAGTGATATATGTACAACCATGTTTATAGCAACACAGTTTGTAATAGCTAAGTCTTGGAAACAACCCAAATCCCCAACAAATAATGAATGGCTAAAGAAGATGTGGTTTTTCTATACAATGGAGTATTACTCTGCCATAAAAAAGGATAAACTTGAGATAGTTATAGGTAAACAGATGCACCTTGAGAACATACGCTTAAGTGAAATAAATCAGATACACATGAGTACATATTGAATTGTTTCTCTGATATGAGAAAAATTCAGTGTAAATAAGGACAAAAAAGTATAATAGATACAAAGTAAAAGAAACATAATATTCAATAGGGAGTAGAATTAGAAAGGAAGGAGGGGGAAAAGAAAGAAAGGAAAAAGAAAAGGGAAAATGTAAATAAAGCTACCGTACATAGGGAACGGAGGGGGAGTGGAAGGGAGGGGTGGGGAAGAAGGGGGGGAACCAAGATATATCATGTACAGGTACAAATTAACTATGTTGAATGTGATCACTATATAAACAATGTACTAATACATGTTCATGGTAAATAAATTAAAAAAAAAAAAAGAACATGCAGCATCTAATCCCCATAACCAGAGTCATGTACTGTTTAGATCCTGGAGCTTGGGAAGTCTATACGAAAGCAGCCACCAAAGGAGCTTTGGGTAGTGCCATGACAACAGGGGGAAGAGGAGACTTCCCCTTCAGAGTCTGGCTGAACATCTTTTAAAACGATCTAGTGTCAGCCTGACCTTGCACATTTCTCCAGGGAGACATTTTGCTATCCAAAACACTGGCTATGCTACAAAAGCAAGAAGATTGCATTAGACACTGCTGTGGGGCGCTGCAAACCAGTCAATGAAGTCACCTCAAAGGCCATGGGTTTGTAGCCACATATCACGTAACAACATCTACCCGTGTATGGGCCCAAATTTGTTGGGGTGAACTTTACCCTTTTGCTGTAAAATACTGTGGGTCCTTTCATAGTACATTCACATCAAACTCCAGTTTTAACTTAGAGCCCAAGTCTACCTCGTTCATTCACTTACTCATTCAAGAATAGTATCTATCTGCTACATACACATCTCTATGTCAGGGAACACAGGGGGGAAACAACATAGAAAAAGTAAGTTGACCTTGACCTTGGCACATTGTAAGTGAAGATGCAGGACCTAGAAATGTGTAAAGTTGAGGAATCATGTCAAAGATGGGTGACTAAGCACCAAGCCTGCATTAGACAATGAACAGCAAGCATCTCCTCATTCCTAGCAGTTGGCTCACGCCTTCTTTGAGTTTTAATTGCAACCCAAAATCCTTGAAGGGCAAGTATAATTTGAGGGTAGTAGAAAAGGAAGAGAGAGGCCTTTTGACTGGGGAACTGAGGAACATTCCTGAGCAAAGAGTGACGTACGTAGAGGATTCGGAGTTGTGCGGGACCCTGTGTCACCATGGCATCCTGCACACAACACGGTGCTCACTGCACTGCACTGATGTTATCTGTTAGTGTAGACTCCTCGCCCGCCCACAGACACGCATGCCTTCCACACGAAGGGCAGCACCCACACGGGAGTGCTAGGGACAGTTCAAATTTCCTGGGGTGGGTGGGGGAAGCAGTCTTTCCTCTAATATTTTATAAAGAAATAATAATTTTAGGCAATCAAAAGCTTTTTCAGCATTAACACTGGAATTACCCTGGGTAATCTGTGCTATTTACAGTAATGTAATAAACTGAAAGCTTTTTAAAATCTTATCTGCCAAGGGTCCTTTGGTAAGGAATCCACTTTGGTCATGGGTAGATGACTCCCCTCAGGGCACTGCAGTCTCTCTGGTAATGTCAACCCTGGTAATGTCACACACCCTGGGTTAGGTGTGACACAGGGCTCCCAGGTCCCACTCCCGCTGAGGCTCTCAGGCTGGGCAGAACTATGTGGCATGCTGTGGTCCCAAAGTCAGGAACCTTCCAGGCCGTGAAATACCGCTGTTAGCTAGGCAGGGCTTGTTAAAAATTCTCAGGATTTTTCCTAAATGCTGTAGTAAATCCACTTACCACATTCTTCTCTCTTCAATTACTTAAAGTATTTTTTACCTACAGTGCTGGGAATTGAACCCAGGACCTTGTCCATCATAGGCAAGTGCTCTTCCATGAGCCATATCCCCACCTCTTTTTATTCTATTTTCAGACAGGGTCTTGTTAAATTGCCCTGGCTAGTCTCCCATTTGTGATCCTCCTACTTTAGGGTCCTGAGTAGCAGGAATTAAGGGTGTGTGCCGCTATGACTGGCTTTATTTAAAATTTTTTTAAAGTATTCTTTTTTCTCCCTCGTGGTAGCATCACTGAGATACTGTGAAGTTCAGTCTGCGGAGATTTATTTTGCTGACAACTTTTCTCTTTTAAAACTCTCTCCCACTACTTCTCAGATGGTGAATTCTCCTGCTTCTCTCCCTGCCTGAAAACCGCTCCTTGCCCTGCTCTGTTCCTTCGCGTCCTATGATTAAGCTTGGGGACACCTGGGGCCCAGCCCTGGCTTCTTGGTGACTGAGCTGACTCAGGCCAGACTCACGCCTGCGGTTTAAAGACTGGGAATGGTCCGGGACTCAAGTTTTGCTCTCAGCTTCCTTACAAGCTCCCAGCAGCCGGAGGGAGCTGGCAGGCACCAAGGCAACAATCACAGGTATGCTGAAGGTTCTTTCTTAGAAAAGCGAACATCACATCATCAGGAAACAGTTGAATTGTGCCCCCTACAAAAGGTTTGTCGAAGTTCTAACTTATGGTACCCGAGAATGTGACTTTATAAGGAAATAGAGTCTGCGAGTGTGATGAGGATGTCGCCCTGGAGTAAGGCAGGTCCAGAGCGGATATGACTGGTGTCTTTATAAGAAAGAGAACAAACAGCCACATGCAGACAGGAGACACCACGTGGAAACAGAGACAGAACCACACAGGAATATGGGGCGGAGACTGGAGTGATGTGACTATGAGCCAAGGGACGAGAGGACTCCTGGCAACATGAGAACCAAGAGAAAGGCACAGGACAGATTCCCTCGGAGCCTCCAGACGGAAAGGGTCCTGCCGACATCTTCCTTTCCCACTGCAGCCTCCCAACCCATGACAGCGAACTGCTCTTGTTTCAAGACACCCAGTCTGTGTTCATTTATTGCAGCAGCCACAGGCAACTAACGAGTTGCAGGTACTGAGACCCGTCACCAGCAGCTACGACCCCTCTTGCTTCTCACCCAAATCCACACACTGTGGGGGGGATGGTGCCGGGTGCATAGTGGCCTTCCACCTCCTGCCACACACACCAGTGTGGCTGGACTCTGGACACTGCCTCTGGTTTCCTGCCATACAGACCCCAGTCTAATTCCCACCAGCCCCTTCCAGGAGACCGGATCCTGTTCTGTGTCCCCTCCAGTCACTGTCCAGGACTGCTGAGATCGGAGCTCGGCCTGCTAGACACTAAACTCTTAGCTCTGCTGGCACAGATGCTTGTCATCGTGCAGGAGACACCTCAGTGGTCCCTGAGGCAACTTCCCATCAGGTCAGGCCCCCGGTAGGTAACCTGCCCCCCTGCCTCCTCCTGACTCCCAACAGAGCCCTGCTAGGAATTAGCATCCGAGTTAGGGCGGCTGGCCCAGGAGCTCAGCTTTGCTGCCCGCTTGTGCTAGAGCGAGGGCTGGAGCCGGAGCTAAATACAACTGGGCAGGTGCTGGCCACACGGTAAGAGACACTGGTAACTTCACTGCACACACACCGTGCTCCTCTCCTTTTACAACCGGCACACAGAGCGCAACCCCAGTGGCAGTGTGCTGGAGCGGGCGGGCAAGGCTGTTCTACCCCGAAACTGTGTGTGATCCAGCACCCGGGCTCTGCCCTGACGGCAGGAACCACTCAGTCCGCCCACTGCAACCCGCTCTGCCGAAGATTCACCCGAGCCAAACCCAGCACAACCCGGGCAGGTGGGAAGTAGGAAGCAGCAATGACCAGCGTGTGGACGTCCACATGGCACCTCACCTTCCCCTTGCAGGACTGGACGTGGAGCCCACGCTGGCTTACCTACACTGCCCTGTGTCCTGGTCGCACTTCGGGGTGTCGAAGGTGCCGTTCTGGGAGCAGTTGCAGCTTTCACAGCCAGCCACAGGGTGGAAGCCATAGGTGTCCGCCTCACAGGCCTCACACTGGGGCTGGACTGTGTTGGGAGGACACAGGCACCGCCCTGTTGCCTCTTCACAAAGGCGCCTGCCGCAGTTGCACGCTGGCCAGGGGACAAAGAGAAGAGACGCCTTGTGAGAGTTAGATGCTGCCTGACCTCTAGCCCAGTACACCAACTGCCAGGATTTCCAGAAGCTTCCATGGGCTTTCCCTTCATTATGGACATTACTGACAGATTGAACTGATAGCCCCGTTTCTTGAGCCCACAAACAAGCACACCAAATGCCTCTGGCAGATCGGGTGTGCAGACCTGGCTCCAAGCTAGATACCCCCAAGGAACCCACCAAGCTGCTGTCATGCGCCACTGCTATGTGGAACCCATTCATCAGAAGGTTCTAGAAGGAAGCAAGGAAGGCTGCTCACAGGCTCCCAGTGCCCGGCCGGTTCGCAGGCACAGGTCAGCAGTGAAATCATCCTGCCTCCCAGACTAAGGCTGGCCCCCTCGTGGGGCCCAGTCTGCACCCCTGAGCGCCTCACTGCCACACTGTGACACAGGCTGACACTACACCAAGGGCCACAGGACAGCGTTAGATAAAAGTGCAAGGGTTTCTCATCCTGTGAGTAGTATACGCCCGTGTGACCCTGGCTCTCCTCTCTCAACTGAATTTTGGTTGGGTACAAAAACTGAAGGAGCTTCTGCCAGGAAGGAGATTGAGCTGTCCACAATTCTACATTGAAGGCTTTACACATCTGTTTTGCCAAGTGCATGGGTCACACGGCCTGGGAATCACAAAGACTTATCTTCTCAAGGCTTCCTACTTAGAATACAGTCCAATAGCACGGAGGTCAGGCGGGCCCCAGCCCACGTCTCCCAGATCAGAATCTGCATCTCACAAGCCCTCCGCATGAATCTCTAGCACTGTGGAATGTGGAAGGCCAGCCCTGTGCACGTGTCCCACGCTGGGAATGCTCACTTACGCCTGCAGCGTGGGAATCCGTAGTGGCCCGAGGCACAGCGGGTACACTGCCGCCCAATGACATTGGGCCGGCACAGGCACTGCCCACCCTCGGGGTTGCAGTGACGGCTGGTGGACCCAGTGGGGTGGCACTCACAAGGAAGGGAACCATCGTGGTAATAGGCCACCAGCGACCTGGCGGAATTCTTACAGAATCTAGAGGCATTCTGGGGGCTGTGGAGACAAAAAGCAGCTCATGGTGATGCCCCAGACACGTGCCCCCAGACACCCCAACCTTCCCTGTCCCGCTTGCTCCACCAAGCAGGGGCCCTGGGCCCTGGAGTCTGGGAAGAAAGGGGGCTTAGTTGGTGTCTCCTCTCCCTCAACCTCCCAGGCTAGGAGAAGATATCTCCAGGATGGTCAGCAGGAATTTTGGGTAGCTGGAGTCAACGGGGGAAATACACTATGGGATGAACTAGACGGTGTGTGCACTGTATCTCAATAAAGCAGCTATTTAAAAATTATGAAAGGATAATGAGGAGAAGGAAGAGGAGTTTTTGTTTCTGTCTTTATAGTACTGGGGATTGAACCCAGGACTTTCATACTGAACTACATTCCTTAAAATTTTGAGAAAGGGTCTTGCTAAGTTGCTAAGTTGCCCAGGACGGCCTTAAAATCTTCTGCCTCAGCCTTCTAATACTGGGGTTGCTAGAATGCTCCCAGCTTCACCAGCACCTACTCAGTGTTGTATACCAGAAGCTTTAGCTGCATCTTACTTAAACTCACAGCCATCCAGCCAATTAGGCCTAAGCCCCATTTCACAGATATGGTGACTGAGGCTCCCAGAAGTTAAGTGACACTCCTAAGGCTGAGTATGGTGTGGCTGAGTAGTTAGTTAAACTCACAGCATCCTGTTCTGACCTTTTACTTTTATTATCACCATATAGGAGCCATCCATCTCCAGGGCCTCTCTGGCTCCTAGGAAACTATGCAGGGCACCGAAGAACTCGTTCTCAGCTCCCCAGCTTTTGGCACTGAGGGACGTGAGAAGGTGCATCTCCGGACTCGCCCCACTCAGGTGCGCAGGAGAGGCGAGTGGGGCACAGGATGCACTGTGTGGCATCTGTTAGGAATCTACAGGGGCAGAGAGGAGGATGCCCCTAAGTAGCTCAGAGGGCGAACCCTGGCTGAGTTCAAAGTTGAGGCTGATCACCTCACCCAGCGGGAGCCTGGCAAGGTCCGTCGCAGGGCACAGAGGAAGAGTATCAGCCTCCTTGGACCCGAGATTCACTGCTGGTTCGCCTCCTTGGGTGGTGAGAGGAAGAGCAGATCCAGGGCCACCCTCTCCCTCTCCGGCTGGGAATGTGGGTGTGCCCCGCACATGCCAGCACTTTCCCATAAAGGGACACTTACTTGATATAAAAGCTGTTTTCTCCACAATTAGTGATGAACTCAATGGATTTGTCCATCAATGTTTTGTGCAGTATTCTGTGGCCATAATTCTCTGCAGGCACCATTAGAACTTGGACCTAAGAGAAACCCACCAATGTGTGTTTGGATTTGCAACAAGATTAGTGTCCTTTACGGTTAAGCTCAAGGCCAAATGAAAAGGGATTTATCAAAAAAGAATCACAGGGGCAAACCTGCATCAGGGTTAAAGGCTCCATCCCCGTTGCTAGGAAACTGAGCACTGAACAGACCCCCTCGGAGCACCTGCTCACAGCAGCAGCCTCTGATGCTGCAGAGCTTGACAGGAGGATCAGCGGCCCGAGTGACCCAGGCCTGGGATTCCCCAGTTCTCCAGGGATTGCTGCTCTGTATTTTTAAAGGTAAGCAAACAGAAGTGGCAGAACTAATGTGGACCCTAACACCATGGCTGCCACAGAAGTTTGCTTAGTGCTTAATAATAAGTGACTGTAACCCCAGTCTTTGGAAGTACTACTCAGCACTCTGTATCCCTGTTAGATCAGACCATGCCTCTGACAAATGCTGTAGGAAAAATTGTAAATGTTCTTACAGCTCACAGCTTGGGGACAGCTCACTGTCCCCATGTGTTCTGGGGACATCTGTGGAGTACCAAGTGTCCTAGGCACAGGGATGTAACATGACTACAGTCAGCCGCCGTGCCTGGGGGGTTGGCATCCTCAGAGAGAGGAGCAAGCACGAGCTGCGCACTGGAAGCCACAGAGCAGGGCCTGGAAACGTTTCCTGGTTCTCAGGAAGGAGGGGGGACGAATCCAGACATGTGGGTGCCATTCCCACAGGGCAAAGAGCGGGCTCGGCAGGCACACAGCTGATGTTATCCACAGAGGAATGACACTGGGGACTCAACGTGGAGCCTGCAGCAAAGACAATACATGGGGTGAGGGAGAAAGAGACCCACAGCGGGATGTGGGAGACAGTAACAGGAGTTGGAGGGAAAGCACCCATAGAAGCCAAAGGGAGAAAGGAGCATAGAGAGACAGACCAGCGGAGAGAGACCAGTCGGACAAGGAGCTGGCAGGGTCTGCTGGACCGGTAGGACACTTGCTCTCCATAACTCCCATTTCCCTTGATTTTAACTGTCACGTGCTTTTTTTCTGCTGGCATAAAAGCTGTAAAATGTAACCACTTCCTCATAAACATGACTTCAACTCCTTGGGGAAATGATGACAGACACACAGAATGGCCAACGGCAGCAGCCACACAGGAATCAAGCGGGGGACAGGCAGAACGCACCAGCACTAAGGACTTGTCTTGTGGAACCGTCATGGTCACAGTCACCTTAGGTCCTAAGATGTCAAACTCAGTCTGGCCTTGGGCGATCACTTGGTCCTGGCAGCCAAGCACATGGGGGCAAAAAGAGGCTTGGAAGGAACCTAGGCAGGGAGGGAAGAGTTCGTATCACATGACTGCAAGGATGCCGCCGGGTGCGAGTTAGGTGCCCGCTTGTGGCAACTCACCTATCCCCGGTTGCCCTCCATCCACAAACACATGCACAGGAAATGACGGGTGTGCTGCTTGATAAAAGTGCACCACAATGACGTATTGGCCCGGCTGTGGTACGACTCCTTTCAGGGTCACTTGGCACTAAGAGGGAAAAGGGGGAAGAAGAAAGGCAAGAATCCTTCAATTAAAGAGCTGTGAATAATCAGATTAGATAGAAGTTGTTATTGTTTAAGTATGTTTTGTCCTCACAAAACACACTCTCACTGTGGCAGTGTCGGGAGGTGTTCAGATTCTGGGTCAGAGCCTTGAACTTGCCAGCCTCCAGAACCAGGAGCCACACAAACTTCTCTGCATAAATCACTCGGTTTTGGGTACTCTGTTACAGCAACAGAAAATCAACTAACCCAGAGCTTAAAGACCAGAACAACTTAGATGTTTACTCGAGTGAAATGACAACCTCTATTCATTCCCACAGAAAACTTGCTGTGAATGTTTGAAGCGGCATTATTTGTAAATACAAAAACTGGAAACAAACCAAACACCTCTCACCTACACAACTGACAACCGTACACTTTGTTGGAAGGGGATGTGATTTGGTAAATTACGGTGGAAAATTCTTTGGTAGCATTCAGGAAAGTTGAACACACAACCCAGCAGTTGCATGCCTGGGTCCGCACACAACAGAAATGCATAACAGACTTGCCAAATGGCTGGACAAGAATGTTCACACAGCACTACTTCATTATACCCACAGAATAAAGAGTCTGGCTCCATTTTTGATGTTTGATCATGGACAGCTTTCAAACACCACTACTTCCTTGTGCCTTTTGCCTCAGACCTGTATAAGTTAGGAAGTTCCAGGTCAGGCGCCCCATCCAGGGACTTTTCTGTTCCGTAGTCCCTCTCTTGGCATAGGGAGAGTCCAAACCACACAGATGCCAGCCCTGGGAGAGGGAGCCCTCACCCTGAGCTTTAGGCTTGTAACACGGAGCACAACAAAATCTAGAGTCAAGATACCCCTCCTTTTACTAAAGCATGAATGCGAGCCCTGCTCTTCCCAGAAAGCCTCAACTGTGTGCAATAAGTCTTTGAACTTCCAAAAGCTATAGAAGTAGCAACAGAAGATTATTCTCATGTTTTAGACGAGAGGTACCATGCAGGGAGGGTAACTAACTCACTGAAGATCATATGTTAATTTAATGATAAAGCCAGGATGAAAACTCTGTTGTTTTGCTTTCAACTCTCTTTCCCCTACTACATCTCCCCCTGCGGGATCTTATTCAAATTCATCTCTCAGGCCGTTAATTTCCAAACCTCTGCTATGTTAACTGGCCCAGTCATTTTTGAGATGACAAGACACAGTAAAATAAGAATGTTAAGTATATTTCCATAATCTGGAATTCTAAACATCCTATGATTTTATACTTTATGGTAAAAAATGCATTACTCGGTTCTATTTCACCTCCGTGTCTAGGTGATTCATAAATAAATGTTTATTGACAATTTCCTACCTGCAAGGTGCCGTGACAGTGTGGTGGGGACACATAAAAGTTTACTTGGCACAGCAGCTATTCTAAGAGTCCTAACAATCCAGCCCGGGAAGAGAACAGAACAATGCCAAACAGCAACAGTCCATGAAAACAGGATAAATCACAACAGGAGGGATGAAAAAGTGCCAAAGAACTACATGGACAGAGACCAAGAGGGTCATAGGCAGCTTTAGTCAGTCACCTGCGTTTCTGGAATTCTCCATATTCAAAAGGAGAAATCCTCAACCTTTAGGGGCATCAGATCCCCCAGAGAGTTTGTTAAAACACAGACCCACAGACCACTGGGCCCTGCCCCAGAGCTTCTGATACAGGGGGTGTGGGGGAGGGCCTGCACACACACACTGGAACAAGATCCCAGGCTCCCCGAGTGACGCTAGGTGGGCCATACTTCAAGAACCGCTGACCTAGGCACAGCCACCTGGAGGAGTCCTACCTGCGGTGCCTGCAAGGTGAATCCAGGAACAATATCTGCAGAAGGG
Source organism: Hystrix cristata (assembly GCA_004026905.1). Taxonomy (NCBI): domain Eukaryota; kingdom Metazoa; phylum Chordata; class Mammalia; order Rodentia; family Hystricidae; genus Hystrix; species Hystrix cristata. Next base: position 40,212 of record PVJO010015680.1, read on the forward strand.
GAAAGCTGCCCACTGGGGATATTCAAAATTAAGTCTGTCGGAGGAGTCTTGTGAGCCAGGGAGACACAGGCAGCACTGAAAAATACATTTAAAAATATATTTCACAATAACTAAAGCCTGCAGAACTGTCTGGTAGTAAAGAGACAGACTTTGAACACTGGACAGAGGGACCGTAGAAGGACTGCTGTGCTGGGGGAACCACAGGACTCTGGGCATCTTTCTATCCTATGATCTTTTCCTTGTTTGTTGGTGTGTGTGGTGCTAGGGATCAAACTCAGGGCCTCGCACATGCTAGGCAAGCACTTTGCCACTGAGCCACACCCCCAGCCCACTGGAGATCTTTACACAGTAAATCTTGGGGTATTCAATACAACTAATTACAACAGAAAGAAAATCTGAATTTTGTTTTGTTTTGGCAGTATGGGGGATTGAACCCAGGTTCTCACATAGGCTAGAGAAGTGCTCTACCGCTGAGCTACATCCACAGCCCCAAGAAAACATTAATTCTTAGGTAAAATAAGCTAGATAGTAACTTACTCAAACTTTCCTTTCCCAAACTAAAATTAATTATTAAAGTGAGATAAATGCAATAAAACCCTATTCATTACTCTATATAAATGCTGACCTTACAACAGGAGAAACAAGCACACATCATTTCTTTTGGGCACGGCCAGATCTCGATGATTTCTACATTCTAACCCTGCACAGGAGATTTCATGACCATGTCTGTAAGTTATTTTTAAATCTATGAAAAACAACCCTACTAAAACCCCAATAAGCATTAGTTAGCTAATTCCAATTACATAGTTGTGAGATAAGTCACTACTTTTTGTGGTTTTTTAAGAGTCTCAGATACAGAGATTAAAGGACTAGAACAAAATGAGGGCAGAGAATAGAACCCAGGATGCTGCCCTGAGAGCCAGGTTTAATGATTTCCCCAGTCGTCTCTCTGTCTGTGGCTGAATACTACAGAGTCCTCGTAACACTGATTTCTGGGAGAAATTATTTAGCTGGTTTCTCTTTTTTAACTTCTATCACCAGTCTTTAGCACCTTGATTTAGGATCACTTCTGAAGTTAAGTACAGATTGGGCTCCCTAATCTAAAATCCAAAATCCAAAAGGCTCCAAAATCTGAAACTTTTTGAACACTGGACATTTTGCCACAAGCAGAAAATTCCAGGAACACGTAATAGGTTACAGGTGCACTGAAAACATTGGGTAAGATTACCTTTAGGCCATGTGTGTAAAGTATACATGAAACAAAAATGAATTTAATTTTTAGAGTTAGATTTTACCCCTAAAGTACCTCATCACATATATACAAATATCCCCAAATCCCAAAAAAGGGAAAATTTGAAATATTTCTACTCCCAAACATTTTGGATTAGCGGTATCCAGTGTGTATGAAATGTCAGCCTTATAATCATTGCAGTATCATTCAGAGCATCAACAGGAGAAGGGAAGGACACATGTTACCTCTGATTGGAAAAAGGCCCATAGCTGGCGATACAGTGGACTTGAGGCCTCAGATACTCAGCTGTGAACTCTTCAACAGGAATGATACAAATCTGATACTGTTGAGCACATAGAATATAAAAAGGCACAGTGTGGTTATCAGCCAAACCAGTGGTCAAACACATTCTTCTTAAGAAAGCGGCTAAGTAAAGAATTTATCCAGAAAAAGACAGTGATTGTGTTGAAGCAGTAAATATTACAGGAAGGTAAGTCCTGGGGCATCATCACGGGCAACAGATCCTTTTTACTCTTATGCAGGATCACTCTCTAGATGACTATGGAAATACTTTTTATAAATAAAATTGAGAATCATACAAAAGCTCAAAAACAACCCTTTTCAGTGATATTGGGCATCTGGTTTTTCTCTCCTGCCTGGGGCCATGCTGGCTGTGAGACCTGGTGGCAGGAAAAGAAAGGATGAGGCGGCAGCCAGAGTCTGCTACCCAGGCAGGCCTTCTCCCGGTGAAATGACTCTTCTCAGGAAAGGGCGCTTCCTGTCTCAGCTGCACGCAGACTCTGTCTCCAGAGCTAGTTTTCAAGTCACACTGGAACTCAGTCCTTCACAACTATATGACCAGCTTCCTTGCCAAACTATTTAGTAAAACCAAAAACTGTTTTGAGCATCACTGGGACGTGGGATCCTGCAGGGCCAAAGGTGGACAATGTACCTGCCCTCATGGAGATTCTGTCCTAGACAGCACTGACCTGAATGATGTTGGGCTCATTCATTTATTAATTTTAGCTTTTTTGAGACAGGGTCTTGCTATGCAGCTCAGTCTGGCCTTGAACTCACGATGTGGCCCAGACTGGCCTCGAATTTGCAGGGATCCTCCTGCCTCAGTTTCCCTGTTGGGCTATCTAAAAAAAGGGCAAACCTATGCATAAAAGATGAAGAATCAGTTCTGTGATAATTTCTAAAGATTAAGAGGTTAGATTTACTTGGGTTTTTATGTTTAAAAAGAATGCCTTACTTATAACAATTTTTAAAATCACTGAATTCCAGCTATTCCTTAAGCTCCAAGTTCGTAGTACTAGCAGGCAGAAATACCTAAAGCACAACCATTCATACGGACTGGCCTGGCATTTCCCAGGGTGTGATACAGGCTGACTATCAGCAGTAACAGGATGTGTTTCATACTTAGACAATCTTGTATTTCCTGAGATGTTTATTATAAATCTGGCCCCCCCTTTCTACACAGACCCCACCATCTCTGTTTATCATAACTCAGTGTTCAAGTTGTACCATTACAACAGTGGACAAGAAGGTGGCTTAAACTGCCTCAGCTGTTAGTTTAACTTTTCATGTATCCAATTAGCTGAATAATTCTCTTTCAGAAATAGTTACTTTAAAAAAGACCTAGCTGATGATAAACTTTAAAACTGTGATGGAATTCGCTAAGCTAAAGCACAGACAATAAGATAACAAAATGGGGAAGGAAATATATAATAACCAATAGCATTTCTATTATTTGGCAATAATAAAGCAGGACATATAACAACAAAGGCAAATTCCCTCAGGAAAAAAAATTAATGAAATGGGGTTTTGTGAGACACGTTCAGATTTCATGACGAGACTTTCTATTAGGTGACATAACAAAAAAAGGCTCAAATAGATGAAGGTCAAGTGAAGCCCTAGTTGGGAAGGATCAGCATTAAACTGGCAGTTCTTCACTGGTGCAATCCCAGCCAAAATTTCAAAAACACAGACAACACAATGCTCTCAAGTTCAATGGGCAAACCAGAAGCCTACCAGGAGGAACTGGATCCCGAGCACCGAGAGCTTAATATCCGAGTTTCGAAACAGCTTGTACACAGCCACGCGGCCCTTGCGATCGACCACGATGCTCCGACAGAGAAAGCTGCAAGAGGGAACAGAGTTTCCTCAGCCTGGACCATGGAGTCAGTCTCGCCACACACCTCCCTACACGGTGGCAGGCTGCTCTCCAGTTTTTCCTATTCATAACTACGTGAACGCTGATGAATTTTCCTGCATGAGAAACTAAAGAGGCATGCTGCCTGCTATGGTTTGAATGTCTCTTTCCAAAACTTAGTTTCCTGGCTGGTATTTTGAGACAGGATCTCACTATGTATTCCGGGCTGGTCTTGAACACACTGTGTAGCCCAGGCTGGTCTTGAACTTGCAGCAATCCTCCTGCCTCAACCTCCCAAGCGCTGCGATTACAGGTATGCGCCATCATGCTCTGCCAAAACTCATTTTGAAATTTAATTGCCACTGTGACCTTTAAGGGGTGACTAGGACTTGGGGCCTCAGCCCTCATGAATGGATTAACACTGTTATCATGACAGTGGGTTACTTATCACGAGAGTAGTTTTTTATAAAAGTTTTGTGCACGAAGGCTCTTGCCAGAACCTAGCACCTTGCTCTCAAACTTCCCAGCCTCCAGAAGCATTAAAAAAATTTATTCTTTGTGGTGCTGTGGATGGAACCAGATCATGGCACGTGGGCCAGTAAGAGCGGTACCCTGACCCGATAACCTTCCTTTCTAATATAAAACACACAGTCTACGACATTCTGTTCTGGCAGCACGGACTAAGAACAGCC
>PVJO010015681.1:0-44301 GCA_004026905.1 Hystrix cristata
CAGGTACAGAATAACCATGTTGATTATGATCATTATGTATACAATGCACCAATACATGTTCTTGGTAAAAATAAAAATTAAAAACAAAAGAAAGGAGAAACAAACAAGGAGGGCCCCCCAATTTCCACAGCCCACTGTACGGCCTGGGAATTCACAGACCGGTGTGCAATGAGAGAGAATGAAACAAGGAGACAGTTTTGCTGAACTGAGAAGAGAATCTGGTGGAGTCCGGGAAGATGTGAGTAGGGGGAATTTGCCAGGCCAAATCCTGAGGAGGAGGGATCTCTTCAGGCAGAGAGCTCCGAGTCCCTTGCTGAGCACTGACCTGTGCTCCTGCGGGAAGAAATTACCTGAGATCAAAAACAGCCACCAAGAAGGAGCGGGCAGAACCGGCCATCGTGCCTATCCAGACCCGGGGCCCACTCATGTTTCCACCAGGGTACAAACACGGGCTTTGTGTAGTATTTGGGACAGTTGTTGCCAGAGAACTAAAAGCAAATAAACCCTCATTTTTCTGGATCTACACTGACATAGCTTAAAGGCTGATGCCGACAGACTCATACTGATCCTCTAAATACATCCCACGACAATGTTCAGCAAAAATAAAGAACCACAACAAAGCCCACCAACCAATGTCAGACTGCCAATGTAAAATTAAGAGGAATCAAAAGAGGTGGGAAAGTACAGCTTGTAATCAGAAGAAATCTCAGTGAATTTAATCGGACCCAGAAATGAGAAAAGTGATAGAATTAACAAACAAGAACATTTCAATAGCTGTTCTATTGAGCTAAATATACTCAGTGTACCCAAAGCCAGAAGAAAACATGGCAGAGAAACAGAGATTATCAACAAGATTAAATTGAACTTCCAGAGATGAAAAATACAATATTGGAGATGAAAAATATCCTAGATAGAAATGACAAAAGATTAGACATGGGAGAGGGGAGGGGTGAGAGGGGAAGAGGAGGGAGGGAGAGAGGAAGGGAAGGAGGAAGAGGAGGAGAAGGAGGAGGAAGGGGGGAAGGAAGGGAAGGAAGGAAGAGGAGGAGGAGAGAAGAGAATTTCAAGACACAACAATTTAAACTTTCCAAAGTGAGGTACACAGAAAAAGGAGACTGAAAAAATCAGCCAGGGCATCAGTGAGCTGTGGGACGGTACCAAGTGACTGACATTATAGGCAGTCAAAGCCCAAAAAACTCCAGAGGTAGGGGAGGAGGAATACTTGAAGAAATGATAGCTAAAATGTTCCCAATTTGAATAAAAACAATTAACCCACAGATACAAACAGCTCAACAAACCTCTAACAAACACCACGTGAAGAAAAATACACCAAACCAGAAAATGATCAAATTACAGAAGCCGGCCTTCGCAAGGATGAAAACTGACAGGCAGGAAGAAAAAGACATTGTTTACCGAGAACCAAAGATAACACCATCAACAAACCTCTTGCCACACATTATCTAAGCGAGAAGACAAAGAAGTGGTATTTTTATTTTTTTTTTATTTATTTTTTATTTTTTACCAAGAACATGTATTGGTACATTGCATACATAATGATCATAATCAACATGGTTATTTTGTACCTGTACATGATACATCTTGGTTTTCCCCCCTCTTCCCCCCCTCCCCTCCCTTCCATTCACCCACCCCTCCCTATTTGCAGTGGTATTTTTAAATATGGGAGAAAAATAAAACCTGTAAGCCAAGAATTCTATAGCAAACCAAAATATCTTCAAAAAATAATGTTGGGAAAAGATCTTTTTCTAGCCAAACAAATGCTGAGAGGATTTATTGCCAGTATATCAGCAGATTGAGAAATGTTCGGGAGGCTCTTCAGTCAGGAAGAAATTAAGACTGTAAAACGTTGGATCAGGTAGAGAAAAAAAGCACCAGAAATAATAAATATGGAGGTAAACATAGAAGACACATTTCTCACTTTCATAAAACCCTTTACTTAAAAGATGATTAACTCCCGAAAGCATAAATACCTAAAATGACATCAGGACTTAGACCTCACGTTAAATAAAATGAATGATAACACTAGCATAAGGCATAGGAGGAGGAAATGAAGGTATATGGTAGCAAGGTTACAGCAATGTATTATTTGAAGAGACACTGTGGTAAGATAGATACGTACACTGTAAGCCCTAGAGTCATTATTTTCTCATTAAACAATGATGAATAGCTGATAAACCAAAATAAAGACAAAACAGAATTGTGAAAAGTACTCAAAAAGGCCTGGGAAAAGAAGATAAAATGAATAGAGATCAGATGTGTATAGAAATGAGTAGCAAGATGGTGTAAGGCAACCATGTCAAAGCTTGCATTAAATACAAACGGTCTAAACACCCCAACTAAAAGACACAGACTATCCAAGTAGATAAAATGATGAACTGTCTAGAGTCTAACTTGTAACAACACATGTTTGAATGTATATGCAGGGGAAAAGTAAAAGACTATAAAAAGAGTGCTCATTCTAGGGGGGAGAGGTTGGTGCTGGGGGAGCTCTGCACATGCAGGAATGGGGGGTCTAAGGGGTCTCACTGTGTCTTCTGCTCCATCTTGCCTCAGACCTAAAACTGCTCTAAAAATATTGTCTACTTCTTAAAAAAAAAAAAAAAGACAAAGCATGCAATCACTAATCCAAAGAATAAAGGAATGAAAGTATTACTCTCAATGGAAATTTCAGAACAAGATATCTTACCTGAGATAAAGATGAACACTTTGTAATGACAAAGGGGTTAATTCACTGAGAGGCCCCCCAAATACTAGATTTATTTGGATTTAGTAACAGAACATCAAGATGGATGAAACAATAAGTGATCTACTGAAAGAATCAATAGAGAAATCCAGAATTATAGTTGGACATCTTAATAGCCTTCTTTCAATCACAGACTAAAGAAACAAATATACAGGGCCAAGGCTATAGCTCAGTGGTAGAGTAATTGCCTAGAATGCACGCAGCCCTGGGTTCAGTCCCTGACACAGTGACTAGACACACACAGACACACACACACGCAGAGTCAAGAAACAAGTGTATTAGTGATGAGTAAGGCCACAGAAGATGTAATCAGTACTATCGATCAACTTTTATAGCACTAGAATATACGTTCTTTCAAGTAAACATGGAATATTTATCTAGAGAGACCATATATATTCTTGGTCATAAAACAACATTTAACAAATTAAAATAACTAAAATAATACAAAGCATATTCTCTGACAATGAAATTAAACCAAAAAAAATCAACAACAAAATAACAGAGAAATGTCTAGAAAATCCCCAAAGATTTGAAAACTAAATAACATACTTCTAAAAAACCCACAAGCCAGAGAAGAGATAACAACGGAACTTATAAAATATCTTGAATTAAGTGAAAAATGAATTACAATATATCCAAATTTGTGAGATAAAGATGGAGTACTATAATGCTCACAGGAAAACTTATAGCAGAAAATTTTTGTATCAAAAGAAGACCTAAGAAAAAAGATCTTAGGTTCTACTTTAAGAAACTAAAAAATAAGAAAAGCTTAAATTCAAAATAAAAAGAACAAAGGATATAATAAGGATCAGCAGGAATTGAAAGAGAAAAAAAGAAAAATAATTCAAAAAATCAAGGACACAGAAGTTGTGTTTCAAAAGATCAAAGAAATTCAACTCATATCGATTTGTAATTATCACACAAATTATTAATATGCATGATAATACATATTATCACATAATACATATTATCACAACCAAGGAAAAGAAGACAAACTGCAGAGGACCGTGTTTATTAAAGAAATTAAATTGTTAGTTTAAAACCTTCCCACAAAGAAGCCTCCAGGCCAAGGTCGTCCCTGTAAATTCTGCCCAACATTTATGGATAGAATAATGCCATTTTACATTTTAAAAGGGAAGAGAGGGTTGGGGATTTAGCTCAGTGGTAGAGCGCTTGCCTAGCAAGCACAAGGCCCTGAGTTCAATCCCCGGCACCCCCCGCAAAAAAGGGAAGAGAAAACACTTCCCAGTTCAGTTTATAAAGTCAGCATTATCTTGATGCCATCACCAGATAAAGACATTACACGAAAAGTAAAGCACAAGCTGATACTTTCCAAAATTTCAGATGCAAAAATCTTTCATAAAGTTTTAGCAAATCAAATTCATCAATATATTCAGAGGATAAAATACCATGACCTAGTGGGGTGGCTGGCAAACTTGGCTTAACACATGAAAATTAATCAAAGTAATTCACAACATCAACAGACTAAAAAAAGAAAAAGGAAAACTATCTGACTGTCTTGATAGACATAGAAAAGAATTTATTAAACCCACTCCTGATAAAAACTCCTGATAAAAAATAAGAGATCTCCTCGATCTGATGAAACATGTCTACTAAAACTTTATGGGTCCCACTCCACTTAGTGGATAGGCTGGATCCTTCCCCCATAAGATCTGGGGCAAGGAAAAGATCTCATTGTCTCTATTATATTCAACACGGCACTGGAGATTTAGCTAGAAATAATAAGTAAATATGGAAATACAGTAAGTTGGAAAGAAAGAACTAAAATTGGCTCAATGATTATGTGGAAAATTCTAGAGAATATATAAACCGGCTATTTATAACTAATGAATGTGTTTAACGAGGTCAGAGGATAAAAAGTCAATAAAAATAGTATTTCTACATATTAACAAAGTAAACTGGAAATGGAACATGAAAAAGTACTCTGTGCAACAGCATCCAAATGTGACAAATTTTATTAGAGTATAAGACCTGCACATTAAAAAATGTAAAATACTATTGAGAAAAGGCAACCTAAATAAGTGGGGGAAGAAAACATGCTCCATGTCAAGAAGATTTGAGAGGAAGTTGACGATGTAATTGTGGTGGTGGCGAGTGGTGAACACATACCAATCGAATTCCCAGTAAGTCTTTTTTGGAGAAATTCATAAACTAATTCTAAGATGTCATGGAAAGGCAAAGTACCTACACAGCGAAAGCAATTTTGAAAAAGGACGAGGCTTTACATTAGTTGATTTTAAGACATTATTATAAAGCTGAAATTATCAAGATCTTGTAGGTTTACATAAAGATGGAGAGTGAGGTCTCCATAAATCAGCCCACACAGATATGGTCAACTAATTTTTGTCTTGTTCGGGTGCTGGGGATCAAACTCAGGGCCTCATGCTTGTTAGGCAAGTGCTCTACCACTGAGTTAAATCACCAGCCCCTGGTCAACTAATTTTTTACAAAGCTACTAAAGCAATTCAATGTGAAAAGGAAAATAAATTTTAATAAGTTGTCCTATAACAATTGGAAATCTATATGTAAAACAATGAATCTAGAGCCTTCCCTCACATCATGTATAAAAATAAACGCAGTGATATCTATTATGTTGCATAACTAATATGCACTAATTAAAACAGAACTCAATTACAAAACTTCTAGAAGAAAGCAGGAGAAATTTTTAATTGTTTATATATGGCAAAGTTTACTTCAGATTAAATCTTTATGACTTTGTCCTAAAAATTTAATGTTCTTTTTTTATTAAGAATGGAATATAAAAGAAAGATGGATGTGGTGGTGTATGCCTGTAATCCCAGCACTTGGAAGGCTGAGGATTGGTGGCCTATTTAGGCTACATAGTGATTTCAAAACCAGCCTACACTACATAGCAAGACCCTATCCCAAAAAACCTAAAAAAAAAAAAAAAAAAAAAAAAGTCAGATAACATGTACACAAAAGAATTTCTATCCAAACAATATGGAGATCTCTTAAAACTCAATTACATAAAGTCAACCTAATTAAAAAGAGCAGAAGATCTAAACAGACTCCCCAAAGTTATATAAAAAGATGGCAAATAAAAATATGATGGCCAATAAGATGCTTCATACCCATAATCATTAGGAATATGCAAATTAAAACCACTATGACATATTCACCATAGGTAAACCGAAGTAATCCAAGAATCAAAGAATGTACAAACAAAATGTGACATATCCATACAATGGAATACTATTCGGCCTTTAAAAAGAAAGGAACTTCTATAATATGCTCTAACACAGAGAAACGTTGAGAACATTATGCCCAGTGAAATAAACCGGTCACAAAAAGATGAATACTGTCTGACCCCATTTATATGAGGTACTGAGAGTAGCTCAAACCACAGAGATAGAAAGTAGGATGGCTGTTGCCAGGGGCTGGAGAAAGGGAGAAGGTGGAGTTATAATTGATGGGTTCAGGTTCCATTTTACAAGAGTAAAGAGTTCTGGAGGTGGATAGTGGTGAAGGTCACAAACATTATGAATATACTCAATGTGATTAAATTACACACTGAAATGGCCCCGGCAGGAAATTCCACAGTATGGAACTTGTACCATTAAAAAACAAATTGAAAAACACACTCTGAGATATCACACTCTTAAGTCCACAACTAAAAGTATTGAAGAGGATGTAGAAAAATGAAAACCCTCACGTATCATGGAGGGAAGCTACAAACCAGTACAGCCGCTTTGGGAAACAATTTGAAGAATTCTCAAACTGCAGCCATGTTCACCGTATGAGCCAGTGATCAATCTAACCTAGGTGTTTTCGGGGAGACGTGAAGACATACTGCACCCAGAGCCTTAGACATGAACGTCTCCTGCAGTTTTATTCACTCTTGCCGAGGACTGGAAAGAGCTGTGGACAGTGGTACAGTCCCACAATAGAGTATCACTAGCAACAAACAGGAATACATTGCATATTCATGCAGAGCGGAATATTCACACAGAAGTCAATACATAGAGTGACTTCAAGTCCATAAAATTCCAGAGCGGACAAGTGTACAGTGCTAGAAACCAGGCCAAGGTCAGCGGCCAGGGCTGGTGAGGACGGACAGACAGACAGCAAAGGTGCCTGAGAGAAATGTCCAGGGAAAGGAAGTCTCCTCTATCACATTGTGGCAATGGTGCCAAGACTCATTGACTCACACACTGAAACTGATTAACTTATAGAAAGCAAAGTATACCTGGATGAGCTCACCCAAAATTTCATTTTAAAAAAATCACTCTGCAGTTTGCTAAAGGTACCTAATTACAGGGAGAGGAAAATAACTTACACTGACCTCTGTGATTCTCAGAGATTGACAGCTTACTCTAAAATAAGAGCAAACTCAAGGGTGCTTAGTGTGACTGTTTGCTTGGGGGATTAATAGTGCAGTCGGAGCAATGGGAACCGCTGAATTAAAGAATCTAAGGATCATCTCAGAGACTTAGAAGACACATTAGAAGTTCCAGGAAAACTTGTTTTTATGAAGGGTCCAAATTTGCAGACCCACACACATACAATTACATGTATAAATAGATTCATACACGCATAATTTTTAAATGACTATTGTACTGATGGAAGATGTCCAATTGAGAAAAAAAAAAGTGGGGACTGAAAGAAAGAGTCTGACACTATTGTGCTCGGCTAACTGCACGCCCTTGATCCTGCTCATGCAGCCAATCCCCTCATCAAGGATGCATGTAATCCAGATGTGCGTGCACACACATGTGCCAGGACACTTAGCAGTCACTTCCCCATCATATGGAATCAGGCTGTACATGCCACGGGGCAGGGAGAATTTGCCTGAGACTCATATATCCAATGTCTGACGCCACCCACTGTGGTGTCCCAGCCTGCCGGCTTCCTGGGTCCCTTCCCTCACAACTCACAAGCCAGGAACTAGCAGTGCGTGCCTGTCTCACACCTAGGCCCTCGCCTGTCTAAATCCACCTCTGATCATCCTGTGACGCTCCACCTCTTGCCGCCAGACCCCTGGCTGCTCTGTGCCCATCTCCCTACTGCAGGGCTGTGTCAGCTGCTGTATGGGTCTCTGCTTTTCACTGCCTTGCGTTCCTCTGTCCCTCGGCAACCCGATGGATCATTAAAAATGTTGACTTGTGTGTAAACATTTAATTAATGTCTGTCTGCTCCCCACTGGACTGTAGAACGCACAGGTTTGTCTTGCTCGCAGGTCCTAGAATAATACACAGCACACAGTAGGTGACTCATAAATGTATATTCAGCAAAGGGACGTATTAGAGGATGAACTGATTACCTGAGATAAAGGAAATGAAGAGACAGTATGGAACCATTTGAGCCAACAGCTTTCCAGACACTATGATGTAACACAAAGCTGCCATCTCCAATCACTTCAGCTCCAAAGAAGGTCTTCGAAGTTAACGAGCAATATGTGCGTGTGTACACACACCGGCTTCCCACAACACTTCTAGGTCAAGTCTTTCTGATACTGCCCGCACCAGGGAATACTGACAGATAAGCTCTTCGGTACTAGAAAGCACAGTGGAAGCACATTTTTATCAACTCTTCTTTGTGGACCACTTCCTCTGAGCCAGGAACTGTGCCAACCACTTACACAATCACACGTCACTGCCATTCTACCAGATGTAACTCATTAGCCCACTTTACAGATGATACAGCTGAGGTTCAGAGAAGACACACGGCTGGCAGAAGACAAAGCTAGAATTTGATTCAAGGTAGCTGATTCCAGAATACACTCATTCACTTTCCATGTTCCTTTCATACTAAAATATATCCATATCATCGCCATTAATATTACTTATAGGCGTATGCCTATGACAAGCTGATTCCCCAATGAGAAAAATGCTACATACACAGAAGAATCAAAAACAATGGGCATAGATCTGGATGGCTCAGGAGGAGCAGGAGGCCATGTATGAGTGGGGGCGACCCCCGTCTGGTCCCCTGGGGAGAACCTGGCCCCCTCCATGCCTATAGTCACGGCCAAAAACTTTAGGTCAGCCAGAGAACCACAGGAAAGAGAAGCAGAATGGTGGAGATGAATGAGCTCTGGGTGGATGAGGTTGGGCAAAAGCATGTAGTGCCTGCCTTACCAGAGGGTCCCAAGCTGCCCCTAAGCTTGGGATGCTTGGTACTATGTGTGACTTTGATCTCATTACCAGGCAGCATCTCCTTGAGCATGTGCCCAGGCCACGCCATTCATCCTCCCCTGAGAAGCACTCCAAAGTGGACTTGGGGCTTGGAGAGTCACTGAAGAAGAGGCTTCAGAATCCACCCGAGACGGGGCCTATCCCGTAGGACAGTGAGAAGGGGTTGTAACTTTCCTTTCCCCACACTTTTCCACCTTTCCCCTTTGCCTGCACTGGCTTGTCAGCGTCTGGGGGCAATGTGGGTTTTATGCACCCAAAGGAAGAGGACAGCTGCTATAGCTTGGATCAGAAATGGCTTCCAAAGAAACCGTGTGCTGACAGCTAGGTCACCAGGCTGTGATACTGTGGGAGGTGGGACCCTTAGGAGATGGAGCATTATGGAAGGAGTTAGGTCACTCGGGCATATGCAAGCCCCTCTTCCCTCTTTGCTTCCCAGTATCCATGAAGGGAGCAGGCCTCCTCTACCACACTCCCACCATGATTGGCCACCTCACCACAGGCCCAAAGCAATGGGCCATTGTACCATGGACTGAACCCTCCAAAACTGTGGGCCAAAACAAACCTTTCCTGCTTAGAAGTCAATTCTCTCAGGCTTGACTAACACAAGCCATAAGACAGAATGCATGGTTATGACTCTGTAGCCATACAACTATTCATGGGCCCTGAAATTTCAATTTCATACTCATTTCCTTGTGCTAAGAAGTACTATACTACTAGTCCAGTGGTTATTTTCAAATACTAGAAAATGTAAAAAAACATTCTAAACTCAAGGGCCATACTAAAACAGGTAGAGGACAGGAGTTGATCCAACCGTGATTTAAATCATCCCAGGAACTTAGCCCATCATCTGGGAAAAACAGCTGTTCAAAATTTATATGGTAAACTCATCCTTAAGACCTCTCTCGTGTGTCCCAGGTGGTAACATGTATTATGGATAATGTTCTGCAATTCAGGGGCATCTTCAACAACAGGGTCTCAAGTGGTGGTTTAATCCCTAGGAGTGCTTATACATGGCCATTTTAATTAACACCTACATTTAATTCACAGTGAATAGCCAGCAGGGTTTTCTGCTTAATAAAGCAAACAAAGGGTTTAGTTGAAGAAGGATGAGTTTTTTTTTAATTTAATTTCCTTTAAAAATAAAACCCTGTGTGTGTCCACAGAGTGATGGAAAGAGATGTATCCGTTGGATAATTTTTAATTAAGGTGAATGAACCCTCGCTAGCTAAAAGGTTTTCTTAGGGGAAAGGTCTCAAACCGTTAACACATCAATATGTTTCTATCCATTAGCTTTTCCCAGGGTGACAAGCATGGCCTTAATGGCAATTTCAAGAAAGGTTCTTCCTGTGTCTTCAGGGCTGTGGAGCGATGTGGTCTTAGAAACCATGGAAACTTCCCTGGCGGAGGGGTCAGACTTGAACTGTGGCTCTTAATGACAAATCATCACCTGGGGTTGTCAAAACAAGTTACACAAGCTGGCTGTGCAGGGGCAGCATGCAGAGCAGCGTGCGAGGCCCACAGCTCTCTGCACCACTGAGGTTGGTACAGAGGCAAATGGGAAGACAGTGGTCTAGAGACCTCGCAGCCAGGACTCCCCACACACAGATACATTGTGCCGGGCACACAAATCTCTCTTTTAATTCTCATAATGACCAAAGAAGGGGGCCAGAATGTCATCCCCAAACACGCCTCCTGGACATAAAAACTGCTTTGAGGCGAAGGCAATTAGGAAGCAACAAAGGTTGAAAAGCGTTCTCTCTTCCCCCTTCTCTGCCTAAAAGCAGGATGCAAATTCTCTCTTACTGAAGATAACTGTGCCTTCTTGCCAATCCAGAGACAGAACCAGAGAAATCTGCAAACAAACTTCCCACATCTGCAAACATACTTACCTCCCCACCGTTTCCCCCCTGGGAAGCCTAAAGCCTGCCCTCTGTCATTTTTCTACCAATTTATTGTTCTTTACTGGAGATGCTACATAAACTGGAGATCTAAGCCACCTCCACAAGTTATTCATTCCCTAGGTGTCTCCTGTGTATATATAAGATACGCATATTAATAAACTGCTGTTTGTTTTTTTCTAGGTAGCCTGTTTGCCACAGGGGCCCCAGCTCAAAACTTAGAAAAGTAGAAGGAAAAAAGAATTTTGCCATTCGCAACGGAATGTTTGTGTCCTCTCATGATTCATATGTTGAAGCCTAATTCCCAACAGGATGGTGCTAGCAGGCGGCACCTCATCCGCGAGGGGTAATTGGATCGTGAAGCTGGAGCCCTTGTGAATGAGACTAATGCCTTTATAAGAGAGAAGCAGGCTGCCACCCTGACCCTGACCCTGCAGGTTGCTCGTGTGAGCGCACAGTGAGAAGGCGCCATCTGTGAACTGGGAAGCTGACCCTCACTAGACATATCATCTGCTGGCACCTGACTCTGGACCTCCAAGTCTTCAGAAATGTGAGAAATTTCTGCTATTTATAAGCCACTCAGTTTATGTTATTTTGTTATAGTAGCCTGAATGGACTAAGACATATATATATTTTCCCCTATAGTACTATTAATATTTTCCATGTGGGGAAACACGTTCAGAAATGATCCATGACTCGCCCAAAAGCTTTCAACAAATGCTTATTGAACACCTGTGGCTGCCAGTCACCAAGCCAAGGGCTGTGCATGGAGCTCGGACTGAGTGGAGAGAGCAGACAACCAAAGGATTACACAGATGCCTACAGAATTACGAACAGTGCTAACTGCAGGGAAGAAAAAGTGTGGCTGTGAATGTGTAAGAAGTAGTAAGATTCAGCAATGCATCCTCACTCGATCGCTTAGCTACACTGAACAGCGTAAGATGAAAAATGCACACACTGTTTTCTAGGGCTACTATAACTAATTACCACAACTGGGTGGCTTAAAACAGTGGAAAACTATTCGATCACAGTTCTGGAGGCTCACAGTCCAAATCGAGGTGTCATCAGGGTAAGTTCTTCCTGAGGGCTCAGAAGCAGAAGGGTTGTCCTTCCTCTACCCCACCTGCTGAGGACACCCAGGGATCTTGCCCTCCATCTTCATGTGGTATCTCCCGTGGATCTATCCGTGTCTCTTCTCCACTCACAAGGACACCGGGCATCTTAGATTAAGGTTCCTCTCAATGACCTCATCTGAATTTAAGTGACATCTACAGAGATTGTGTCCAAATGAGATCACATTCGCAAGGACTGGGGTTTAGGATTGCAACATATATTTGGAGGGACACTATTCAACACATAACAACTGTCTCCAACATCTCAGCTTAGAGTTGCTCATTTCTCTTTAGTTTTCAGAGTCCCCTCAGCGCCTACAGGGAACTTTTGAGACTGATCATGTAGGTCTGAGAAAGCAAGCCAATTTCAGTCAAATAATGAATAGTGTGAAATACTGAAAGCCAGAGAGGGACAGGGGATGACCCTGAAGAAAGTTCTTTTGAAGGACACGTCAGTCTTCCTGTAACAGTGTCCATCCCAAATGTGTATTCTTTGCCCTCTCAAAGCCAAAGGAGTCTGTAAAATCCCTTTCACGACTCCCAGGAGAGATGATCCTTCATGAGCATTTCTTGCAGGAGATATGTCAGAAAAGAAGGTTCCCACCGCCAGCATTCGGGTGCGCTGTGGATAGTAGTGGTAGTCAGTGTGATGAACACACAGTCCCAGGAATGGCCAAGAGCAAAGGCCATGTAGGGACAGTCTAGACCCCACCTACCACAAAGGCTGGACTCTCAGAATCTGAGACCTTTCCCAGGCAACATAAAGTGGTTCAAGAAAGCAACCAACCAAAAGAGATCCATCACAGGAGAGACAACCAGAGAGCAAGTGGGAAGCAAAATATGGACTGGAACAGGGACTCTAAAATCAGACACACAGGCATCCCAGACCCAAGTCCACCGCTGGCCGGTGTGTCCCAGGGCATGCTACTGTCCTCCTCTGGCATTGACCTCACTAGCTCTACCCTCTTCCACTTGGTTTCCACAGGTCCCAGACTGGGCAGACGGGGCCTCAGGCCCCACAGCCAGTTCGCAGGGCACAGCAGGAGCATTGAGATCAGAGGATCAGTCAGCAAACCTTCCAGGCTCTGTGAGCCATGCAGTCTGTGTCTCAACTACTAAACTCTACTGCAGTCGAGGAGCGCAGTCACAGATACTACCTCCAGCAGTGGTCCTCAAACAGAGTGCTTTTGCCTTCCAGAGAACATCTAGTAACATCTGGAGGCATTTCGGGTGGTCACACTAGAGTTGGGTACAAACAGTGCCTTAAACAGAAAGCCACTGTCCTACAGCTGTGGTGGCTGGAGGTGGAGACCGAGGCATCCACAAGGTTGGTCCTGTTGAGCACTGTGATGCGAAATCTGTCCCCTGTCTCCCCCTTTGCTTCTCTGCATCCCTTGACTTGCAAATGCATCCTCCTGAGGGTCCTCAGCTTCACATGGGGCTCTCCCAGGGAGCAGGTGTCTGCATCCCAACCTTCTTTCCTCTGGAGCCCATACTAAGGGCTTCATCTCGACCCATCATTCCCACGTGGAACCTATTTCCACATTCTGAGGCACTAGGGGTCAGGACTTTAACAGGAATTTGGGGGCACACAATTCAACCCATAACAGGGTACCACTGATGTCTAGCAGGTAGAGGCCCAAGATGCTACTAATCCTACTGTCATGGCATCCCCCACTATCAGTCATGCCTAGGTGGAGACCAGACCAGAAAAGGGCAGAACTGTGTTTGTAAAGAAAGTTTCCATTTTTGTTTTGAGCCTGCCTGTGTCCTAAACTTTGATTACTCTTTTTAAAAGGTTGACCTAAATGTGTTTTCCTCAAAGTACAAAATTTTTTCTACCATCTTCACGTTCAATCCCCAACTCTTATCTGTACTGTTTCAATATTCTCAACAAGTTGCTCCTGGGGTTTTATTTTTTTGTACCTTGATGTGTGCAGAGGGAGATTAATACACCTTCTAAAGAAATTCATTTTCTTCTCTCTCTCAACAAAGGTGATACACAGGAGAAATAAATCACAGGAAACAACCATTAGTAGCAGAGTGAGCCCTGCCAGAGACGGCAGAGCAAACCTCAACAGGTTCTTATGTATATTTCAGCATCAAGACCCACTGGTAAATAAAAATCAAAATTAACATTTAAATGAACTCTGATTGCATTTGTAGATTTTTGTTTTTCACATGGGTAAATGTTAGACTAAAAAGACCAAGTATTTATATTCAAATCCCTTATTATACGAACTACTTAGTTCAAATAATTAGTGACGAGAGCCAAATATTTCATTGCTGGTATCCTTTCAACCAAACTTTTTTTTAACCCTTAGGATCAAAAAACACAAGGAAACTATTCTCAAATGAGAAACAAATAGCTGATTTTAAGTGACTTCCTATCCTCAGTTTTGCACAAGATCAAAGTTTTGCGTGAGCTGACACAAATGAAAGAAAACAGGTTTCATTTCAGGGGATGGAAAAGCACATTATGATGACCTCGCTCAACACCTTCATTGCACTGAGGAGCAAACAGAGGCCCAGAGAGACGCAATCTGTTCTTATGACACAGTGGCAAACACTGGCTTGGAATTTATGTCCTTATGTCCCCAAATCCCAGCCCGCTTCTGTGAAGGTGGATGCGGCTGGCCTGATTTCAGACACCACGGGTGCCTAGAACCCTCCAAATACATCAGAGGTCAGTCCTGCCCTTGGGCCTGGGCTAGCGGACCCCGTGTCTGGGCTGCCCACGGCAGACAGCCCTGACCCCAGCGACTGTCCGCCTGTATCCCCTCCCCTTGCCCCCAGCTGTCCAGACCTCCCGGTACCTGGAACTCCAGAATTCCTGCCAAATGACTCCAAGCCCCCTCCCTCAGCTGGAGCAGGCTCTCCCAGGCTCCTTTTGCCAGACAGGGTCCCGTCACTGATGGGTGTCCCCTGCTCCTCAGTCCAAGGGATGGGCAAAGTGCAGGGGTTCGAGGAGATGGACGGATGTTGATCTGCAGGTCAGGACATCCACGTGCACATGCAGGGGGCTTCTTGTGGGCCGGAAGGAGCCAGGACGGGAGAGGAAGTGGGAAACAAGAGCTGGCTGTGGACCATGCAGGAGCCCAGACCCCTCATTCGAATCCGGCCCTCGGGTCCCTCTGAGGAGCACCGCAAGGTCACAGGACAGAATGCTTTCACTTAATGCTTCCCCAGCTTGAAGGGTAACTCTTAAATATTCAGAGACACACCTCAGTACTGGTGTGCTCGGGACCCTAGGAGCGAGTCCTTGGAGATTCATTAAGAGCCTGAGGGCTGCATCGCGTCGGCTGTAAGTGTTTTGTTCTGATTTCAGAATGTTCACCAATAAATAAATGAGGATCTGAATGTCTCTCATGCCTGACTCTGTGCAGCCCATGATGTGTGTTTGCCCTGGGTGCACTGGAGTTCACAGCCACTAATTCCTCAGCTCTACTGCCAAAGACAGAGCTAAGACTTCCTGTCCCCTGGTTTCCAGTGCTGCTGTCATGGGGTCTCCCATCTCAGAAAGCCATATAGAGATTGGCCCCCGCCCCCACCCCGCAGACAGTTTTTCTGCATTCAGTGGCAGAGTCACTCACAGGCGCCTTGGGTGGGGTCCCTGCACTGCTTATTTCACCCGGCCCCATTCACCGCCCTCCAACCCCTCTGCAGTGATCTGGGACACAGGGACCTCTGCAGATTCAGACCAGCCCTAGTCGGGGACGGCTTCCATCAGTGGGCTCTGTCTTGTATTTAAAAAGGCCTCCAGAGTATTGATCTCTTCCTCCTGGGAGGGAATTCAGAAAGGTAGGGGTGTCGGTACTGGCCGGCCAGAGGGGAGACTCTTCCTGGGCCCTGGACCCCTGACACAAAAGATCACACTCACCCTTCCACCTTCCGGGAGGGAGGTGTCCTTATTCACTTTAGAGGAGAAGGAAACAGAAGTCGAGAGAGGTTGAGCAGCTTTCCATGGGTCACACAGCTAACAAGTAATGGAGCCAGAACTCAAACCTAGCCCATCCAACTGGCAAGTGTCCTCTTCCATTTCCCTGGGCCCCCTCTCCCGAGTGGGAAGATGCCAGGACTTCTGCAATTATTATAGTAAAAATGTTTCCCACTTATTTCCCCACAATAAATCTTCAAACAATCCAGGGATATGAGTGCTACGAGCCACCTCTGCAGGTGACTGGAGTCGCACAGGTCAGTCTCGCCACAGCCCCCGCCCACACTGGTGAATGGTGAAGTCCTGGGCAGCACAGAGGCCTCCAACTTCCCTCTTAGCAAAGGGACATTTACGGATCTCTCTAATGTCCCAAAGAGCCAGATTTCCACTATAAATGTGACTGATGAGATGAAACGGCACCTCACGTAGATCCTGTGGGTCCCCGAGCCTGACAGTGGGGGACCCAGAATTCTTGCGGCCCAAGTTTCCCTAGTGAGGGTTCCCACCTGCTCGGGCAGAGCCACCAGCCCTTGCCAACCACGCCCTCTGCCACACAGATTTCTGGGAGTCCACAAAGGCTGCCTGACTCATGCTTAGCACCAAGTCCTCTGTGCTGTGCACCAAGCTCCTCCTAGAAGTTCGCTACTAGGAGGCTCCTGCTGGGGACAATCCATGTCTCAGTGAAGGTGCTGTCTCCACCCGTGTCCCCAGAGCAGCCAGCCCTCGTGGTGCCCGCTTGGTGCTAAGTGCATGTGCAGCTGGAGGACGTCCCTGAAACCCCAGGCACTATCTGGTCATACGGCCCAACAGCAAGTCTGAAGAATCCTACAGACCCTCTCCAGGAAAGAGGTCTGCCTGCTCCAACTGGGACTGAGATCAGAACTTGGGAGCCTCACCCTTGTCCCTGTCTTCCCATTCCTTGTCTTCCCATTCCTGGTGCAAAGACATCCAGGGTCATGAACTTCTAGTTCCCAAAACAGACAGTCCCTGAATCCCAGTGTGGGGCCATATAAATGAATGCAAGTGTGGCTTCTTTTCCAAGTTCCTTTCCTACAGCTACCTTTGCCTGAACCCATCCTTTAATCATGGGATTGCATCTTTGCAACAACCCTGGGGTTCTCTCGTTGGCAGGCTTCATGCCTGTAAGAATCAGCCCAGCCCGGGGAGTCAGAAATCACCCACCAGCCACAGTCAAGGGGTCTCGGGTTTGGATGCTAACTCAACTCATCACTTGCTTGCTGTCAGACTCTAGGCAAGTTTCTTAACCACTCTGCCCTTCTAAACTTCTCTGCTAGAGAAAGAGAGAAACGAGACTCTGCAAATAGAAGAGCTGACTGACATCCAGCAAAGCAGAGTTAGTGCAGGAAACAGAAGAAAACTTCAGAAGCGTGGTCAGCATTTTCAGAGAGATGCAAGAGGAGATTGTGAATATAAGGAAACACCATCCAGGTGTCTCAGAAATTCAGCACTCAGTAGACAATCTGCAGAGAAGAGTAGATAAACTCAAGGAAAGAATGAGCAGTCTAGACAACCAAATGGAAGAAGTGTCTAAGGACACAACACAGATGTCCAAGCAGCTAATGAATAATGAAAAACTGCGAGTCAGAGAGGATGAATTCAGAAGTTCCAACATCCACGTGATAGAAGTCCCAGAAAAAGATACAAAAGAGAACGAGCCAGAAGATATCATTGAAGAAAATCACTGAAGAAAACTTTTCAGAGCTAAGGAAGGACTCAAGTCTTGAGGTTGTCAGTGCTCATTGAGTCCCCAGCAAGGTCGATGAGAGAAAACTCACTCCTAGACACATCTTGTTGATGTTCGGGAGCTCCAGTGAGAAAGAGAAAATCCTGAAGGCCTCCCAAGAGAGAGGAAATCACCTACAGAGGAAGGAGAGTCCGGCTGACGGCTGACTTATCACTGAGCACACTGGACGCGAGAAGTCAGTGGAGCGACATCACAACAGTCCTACGCCAGAAGGGCTTCCACCCTCGAATCCAGTATCCAGCCAAACTCAGATTGATTTTGAGGGAAAAAGAACATTTTTTGATATTGATGAATTCAGAAGATTTGTTTCCCTTGTACCCTCTTTGAAAGAATTACTAGAGAATGTACTTTAGCAACCAGGGTGGCTACAACAAGTAACACAATGTGCTTTCCCTACCAGTGGAATCCAGAAGTGAACAAGTAGAACATCACATCTCTATCCAGAAGGGTGGCCAGCCAGCAATGGGGGATGGGAGAAAGAAGCGTTATTACCTAAATGCTGTTAAAGGTTTTATTTCTAGAAGTTCGGTGAGGACCCTCAGTTTGTATTTGTCTTTTTGGCTTTTTGGCTAGAGAAGGAACTCAGGGATTCTGCTGCCCTTCTTATTTTGAGATGGGTCTTGCTGAGCCCCCCAGGTGGGGCTCAAACTTGTGATCTTCCCTTTCAGCCTCCTGAGCAGCCGGATCCCAGCTCAAGAGGGAGCCACGTCATCATGTGTCATGATGGGATCTTTACAACAAAGATTTTTCATTTTAAAAAAATAAAATAAAGAAATAAACTTCTCTGCTAAACAACGGGACCGTAACACCTCCCTACCAGAACCTGTGGCATCCAGAAAAGGGATGACCATGAGGCTATCACACTACAGGTGACCCTGACATAGTTCAGTGACACTTTGGTATCAGTTGCCAAATGCTGTAAGATAATTAGTACAGCCCACAACCTTGAGAGTAGGTGGGACGTGTGCAAAAGCGTGACCTTTCAAATAAGCACATATGTTCATTGTGAGTTCCCATTTAAGATGTTTAATAGCAAACATTATTTCCATCATAAATAATAGTGACAAAAGAGCTAGAGAAATGACTTTTTTTTTTACAATAGAATGAAAAAGGGGCACCGTTTAAATCCTCATCATTAAATCCCAATGCCTTTCCTACTTAACTTCCCACTGTCTGTCTGCCTTCAATTTATTCTCCAATGAAAAGACTGTTATTTCACCACGACTGAATTTATAATACCTCTCTGACTAAGGTGTCCTGGAACGATTTCCCTTTCTGTATGGAGTGATGGATTTTGTGAAATTCCTTCCAAATATAAGGCAGATTCTAAAGTCAATAAAAAAGTGCAGTTTTGTTCATAGTTTCCAAATAAGTAAACAAGAAATAATTCACTTATTTACTTTACGGACATTTTTCACCTCTCTCCCTTCCTCCTTCCTTCTTCCCTTCTCAATCACGTGTACAGACAACTAGGAGACAATTAGCTGGAGACTTTTGCCCGGAACTCTTGGGAGACCCCAGCTCTCTCTTCTGATGGCCTCGGCTTGAGGTTGATAAGGAATAAACAGTCAGGACTAGCAACACCGGCAAAACCTTTGCTCCTCCCCCCAGGTAGCCTCTGCCCTTCACGAAATCCAGGGAACACTTTTTGAAAAATAAAAATGGGAGATGAAAAACAACAAGCTATGCTAAGCCGAAAAGATCAAGCTTTCCATGTTTCCCTGAGCTGCAATTAGGTCCCCAGCATTTCAGAAAGCCAGCTAAATCTTCCAGGCAACACGTTCCTGGCCCCAAATAACAGATCGCTATCATCGGGGTTTATTTGTACAGTAGAGAGGACTTGATATTTGCAATTACATCGGTTAGGGAGTAAACAGGTCTGTCTTTGATAGCGTGAGTAAAAGCTTTCAGGGTCCCAGGGCACCGTGCATGAATTGCAGCCTCTAAAACCTCCACCACCTCTTCTATTAGATAATCGTGGTGATTCTGAAGGCGTTGTCACAGAATGAGCACTCTTCATCTTGAAACCCCAATGCCAACATGGAGCAATTATTCTACTTGATGTGCTTGAAGGACAAGCCGGCCCTCCTCTCGCTCAGCTGATGAAGATGTGAGGTAATGCGGCCGCAGATCCACTTACCAGGTTCCATCATGCCCTGTTTACCTAAATTAGCTCCTGGGTCAATAACGAAAACCATTAGCGAACGATTAGCTGAAGACCTTGACTGAGAACTCTACAGCTTCTAGCTTACCCCTTTCTGGGCAAACACAAAACCTTGAAGAATAAGGTCAGAACAAATCTTGTTCTCTGAGGTGGGAGTCGACAGCTGCGTGTGTAACAAGATTAGACCTGTGAAGTCCTTGAAATCATGAATTGCTCCCCAGTCAGCCAGCCGTGACACTACCCTTCTACCTACTCTGCCCCCAAAACTTTACAATGAGAGTCTCTGAGAGGTCAGGTCAATGGTTGTCTAGAATGGCTGCATGCTAGATCCACCTGAGATTTTCTTTAATACACACCCCTGACCCTACAACAAATTTACTTAAACTCTTTTGAGGTGTAGGCTGAGAATCTGAGAACCACCACAGAGAGCAGAGCCTTGGCTGACCTTCCAGGCACAGGTTCCTGAGCGTTTCTGTGTCTGCGTGCTAAAACCCTGCTGTTCAGGTGGCAAAATTTGGTCTAAAACCTGCCCACTAGCTGGGGAGGTCACAAGCGAAGTCACAGAAAGACATCAAGGACCACTGATATTTACCCAAAGAGCCTGGCAGCCCTGTTGCCTTCCGCTGCTGAAAATAAGAGGAGCAAGCAAGATTCAAGGCAAATGGACCACAGCTTGGATCCCTTATGTAACTTTTTATCAGGGTTAAGGGTCCAAAAACCACGTTCTGACCATAAAATTAACAGATTGTTCCTCCGTCCAGAAAGGCAAAGCCAAGCGCCATCATCCCCGAGCAAGGCACCAGCTCCCCCTCCCCTGGGAACAGGAGTAGGAAATGTTGACTATCTTCCCTTCTTCTCTGGAGATCAATCGCTAGCTTATTTCCAACAGAGATGTAGACTGACAGGAAAACGCCAAGCCTACCTCTTATGTATCGATCCTCAAACAAGTTCAGAGGGTTGTGGATTAGATGCCCAGACCAGAACCTGCTGAAGCAATTGGGAGATCAGACACTTGCTCTTAGGAGCTATTTGAGCAGCTTTCCTTTGGGGGCTTTCTTTTTTAGTGCATTTCTGATTTGGCCCAGGATTTTAGACTAATGCTAGCTTATGTGCGGTCAGAAAGATGGAGAAAGAAAAACAAAAGATTCAAATCGTGCTTTTAGCTCTCAAAGGTGAGCGATTTTTTGGCAGTGCCTGTTTCAAAATGCATTAGCCTCTTTTATCCTAAATCACAATTTGCTCTTTCTCTTCTTGTCTAGTTTTTATTGTGTGCGTGTTAACATAAAAGCGCTATGCCTCTCTTCTAAGGTTCAGCTTGCCCACGCTATACAGGCAAAAATTCACCCCCGCACATTGCCTCTGTCCCCTGACCGTCCTGTGGCTTCGTGAGCTTTACCAGGGTACCGATACGTTATGGATGAATGTTTGCCCCTCGTGAGACTTTGCAGTTCGCTCCCCAGCAGTGCACAAAAATCTACTTCAAGTTGTCAGAGGAGGTCCCCTCTAGCATCTGCAGGGGCCAGGACAAAGATACAAATGTCACCCCACATTTAAACATTTCAACATTTACAAATTAAAATCAGCCAGGTGTGGCGGCACATGCCTGTACTCATAGCTATTCGGGGAGCTGAGCCAGGAAGATTGCAATTTCGAGAACAGCCTGGGCAACGTAACAAGACCTTGTCTCAAAATCTGAAAAATGAATACAAGACTAGGCATGCGGTGCAGCGACTGAGCACTCACCTAGCATGCGCAAGGCCCTGGAGTCAATCTTCAGCACCAAAAATGAAAAAGTTACAATCAAGATCTATCCAGAGCCCCCAGAGTTTGTTCCCTCTTGACTTGGAAGCTAAAGGAGCCATGCTATCCCGTCACTGGCTACTAGCACTAAGAATGAACAGGGACAGTGCAGGGCAGGGGCTGGGGTGTGGGAAGCCAGTGTGGTAGAGGTGATTGGACCTCACAAACTCGGGGTGCAAAGTGACTCGGGCGAACTCTGCGGGACTTATGTGTACCTTTCCCTCTACTGACTCATGATTTCCTCTCCCCAAACTGCGCCAGCTGTGCAAGAGTGGGGAGAAGGATAGTTACCTGGGGGGAACCCACCTGGGTGCCTCAGGGCAGCCAGCCTTTCATAAGAGCACCCGTGACTTCTCCTGTTGAAGAGGAAAACTGAAATATTGCCCAAATAACTTGTGCTTTGTTCTGCTTCTGCAAGCCTGCTTTGTAACCCCCACTCATTGGTAAGCCCTGTTCTCGGGGTTTGTAGCCGCCCTGATTGATAACAGGCCCATGACACCTCCCCACTCCCTTAGATGCCTGCAGCTACAGGGGAGTTACTGCCCCTCCCTTCACTCCCCACTGATAAGAGTAAAATGCCATTAGAATGTGATAGATGCTACAGCACCCCACTACACTTTGTTCCTTCTGTGATGTATCACAAAGATGTAACAAGTGTTCAAATCGTGTCTGGATTTTAAGTCCTACCATGAGAAACTTAAACAAGAAACGGAAGCTAACTCCCCTATATAAACCCTGTAACCTCCTTGTTCCGGGCCCAGGCTTCAGAGTGGGAACTCTCTCCTGGGTCCCTTGACATAAATAAACCTGAATTCTCCAACTCTCTGAGTGACGCTTAATTTCTGGAAGAGCTGTAACACTTTGTTGTAGTTTTGCTCTCACACTATTCCCAGGCAGAGCCTCTGATGGTCCCGTGACTCACCCATGCACCCTTGGTTCCACACCCTCTGGCCTGGGAAACCCCATTCAGCTTTCCCAGCTCTAGCTCAGAATGCTTATTTGCTCAGATGTGTGCTGAACATTCAAAATGCTTCCTTACAAACCCAAAACAAATAAACAAAGTCCTTGTGTTTTGGTGACCCAGGTAGGTGGAACCCTGTACGGCATGAGCCCTCGATAGTGGTCCCTCTTACCCAGGGCCACGGCACTGGCCAGCAGGGTGACCTGGATTGGTGTGGCTCCAGCCAAAGTTTGCCAGTTAATCATTAAGGTAGACATCAGAGGATGGTGCCTAGTCTGGTCACAGCATTTTGATTTTCCACTGAGAATGCCCAGTCTTCCCTGTCTGTCGGGAGACCCCGGCCTCCCTGGGCCTGCAGGGGAGCCAGCCACTCCCAGAGCCCCTCTGGCTACATGAATAGCAGAGCTGACAGAGCTGGAGATTCTCCACCCTGGGAGTGTCTGTCCCTGGATGCCCGGGGCTTCTCTGGCCACCTGTTCCTTAGCTTTGCCTTCCACTCTGTCTTCCACTCTGCCTTCCGTTGTGTATGCTTCAGTGTACTTCAGTAAGCTCCATCTGATTAAGTCAGCCAGAGTTGGTTTCTATTGCTTGCATCCAAAAACCCTAACAGACACATTAATCGTGCAGCATTCATGACACAAAGAAAAGGGCTGGACTCCATTTACTCCCACACGGGAGCAGGGAACTGAATTTGAAAGATTACTTTTCCTTTGGACTGTGTCACTTCCCTGCCAAAAATCACCACCCATCATCTACTGTCCCTGCACCTCCATGGCCCAGGGTCCTTCCATACATGAAAATCTGAATCTGCCTTAAGCCTGCTCTCATCCCCTCTTCCAGAAACTCCACTCTAGAAACTTTAGTCTACTGGATGACCTCCGGATAAATCTTGGCTTCACTGATTTTTAAATACTTCTGCATGGGGCTGGGGATGTGGCTCAGCGATAGAGCATTCACTTGGCCTGCACAAGGCCCTGCAGTCCATTCCCAGCACTCCAAAAATAACAAAGTCCTTCTGTGTAGATGGTGTGACCCGGGAACTTTTGACTCTAAAGGCGACAGTCCCAGAAGGTGTCAACTAGTCTATCAGAAGCATCACCTTCCAGGACCAATTAGAACAGGGAAACACTGGTTCGCAACACCTCTCTGGTACTTATACCTAATGTCCACACAGAACAAAGAGAGAGGAGGTTATAGTGGTACAAACCTGTAATCCTAGAGGTCCTAGAAGCTGAGGCAGGAGGATTGCAAGTTCAAACCAAGCCTGAGCAATTTAGCCAGACTCCATTTTAAAATAAAAAAATAAAAACAAAAAAGGGTTAGGGTTGTCCGGTGCAAATCCCTGGTTTCAATCCCCAATAACATAAAAAAGAATGAAGAGCAAACATGCCTTGAGTTCAATTTCTACTGGCAACTAGCTAGTTATTTATAGTTTTTTTTTAATTATAACAACAATTACTGTGACTTTCTAGTTATGGAAAAGAATGTTCAGAGGGTCCTCAACTGACAGAAATTTTGGGAAATGCCTCTCTACAGCTATTTGGGAATGACTGGATTACAGCTCCCTGACTAGCACATTAGCTTCTACAGGAAGCAAGAATGTTTTACGCATTGCCACAAGCCCTACACAGCTGTCCTTGTGGCCGATATATGGTAGACAAGCAGGAATTCAACATAAAATGGCTGAATTAATAAATAAAATACCATTAGTTCAAATGGCAGTAATTTGGATTTGAAGGTGAAACTTCAAGCAACCAAAATAACAACAGTGTAAAGATGTGTGCATTGGATTTGCTTAAGAGAACATGTTTTTAAGCATTCTGTAATTCTCTTGTCCATCAAACATCACTTCCAACCATATCCCATATATTCCTGGAAACAGACTTAGCTGGGCCTCTAACCGCTCATCCTGAACTACCCATTAATTGGGTTCACTGTGTGTGTCAGCTAAAGGTTGTCTCACTAGATTTGCCTTCCCTGAATACGACCCCACTCCCAAACTCTATTAAATTTCCTTGCTGGGTGATGCCCTGACTCCCTGAACTATTCCTCTGTAGCACCGATCGCTTTTTAATTATATATTGATTTGGTGATCATTTCATTACTGCTTATCTCTCATACTAGACTCAAGCTTCCCGAGCAGAGAGGCTGTGTCTACTTTGTTTACTCCCATTCCCAGATCCCACCCTTAGGCTATTACTTAGTAGGTGCTCAATAAGTATCTGATAGATTACTGAACAAATGACTTGCATTTATAATTTATTTTAAATAATTAGCCAATTCGACTCTTCACAGTCATTCAGATTACCCTTGCCTTCAATTTGCCTGAATAAACAAGGTTTTAAACCATCCATCAGATAAGACCAATCCATAACAAAGCCATCAGAAAGTCCCATTTAAAAGCTGAAAATGCCCCTCTGCATAGCCAAGGCACCTTGGAGGATGGGTAACAAAGTACTAAATAATTGAAGGACAGACCCTCTAGGCACCAGGAACAACAATGATCATTTTGCTCTTAGATCTATCCAGTTCTTTGTGTCAAACTCAAAAACATACTCTTTCAACCCAAATCGATCCAGCTTCCATGGCTCAGGGATGACCTCTCATTGTCCCCATTCTTCAGTGCTAACATTCTTAGGACTCACTCTGGTTCTTTCGCTCCCCAGTGCTGCTCTTCAGGGCGCCCCACGACACCCATCTCCATGGTCATTGTGTTGGGATTGCCAAAAAGAAAGCACCCACGAAACTACCCAAACTCTTCCCCGCCTCTGCTCCAAGAGTGAGATGTCTTGCCCTCCCAATGTGCATGTTCCACACTGTGTTTACGAAGCTTCAGAGGAATAAGGGTCTTTTTCTGAGGAGTTCCATTTCCACCCAGATTACTGTGGGAATCCCAGAATACCACAGAGCATTCTGGGCCCCCATCCAGCCAGTCTATGTGGTAAAAGATGACCGGCCATCTACTCTGTTCCCAGTCAGGCCTCAACAGCCTCATCTCTCGTTTTCTGTCCTCAAACCCCACAGCCGTTCTCCACTGTGTATTAATGTGTTATTTCTAAAAGGCAAATCGTGTTCTGTCTCCTCCTTAATCCCCTTCAGTCTACTCGTCCTTTTGACAAACCCCTTTGACAAACATTTAGTAGGTACCTGCCCTATGCCAGGCTCAGGCTGACTGAGAACACTGTGAAAAACAAGAAGGGCTAGTTCCTGCCACTGTGGAGTGGCTTTTTGCTAATGAGGAAGATATGTGTGAACAGCTGTCCAAGTTCCCTGATGTCCTGAGGCCAAAGCTTCCTTAGGAGACATCTGAGGCCCTTCAGGATGTGTGCCTGCTAGCCTCTTTTTAAGCCTTTTCTCACATACTGTTCTAGAACCTTCCGTCAGGCAAGCCACATTCTCTTCAGCTGCTTGGCCTTTGCTCCCTCTGCTCTTCTGTGCATGTCTCTCTTCCTCTTGTCTCCTTGACCCTTTCCCTGGGAACCTCCTATTCCTTCTTCAGGACTCAGCTTAGGGGTTCTTACCTCTCCACAAAGTCCTCCTCCACACTTCCCGCCTTTACTCTTTTTCCATTCCCTTCCCTCAGTGGGTAGTGGAGTCTCTCCTCTGCCCACACAGCACCTCATGGCCACCATCACCCCCACACAAGATGGGCTTACTCCCCCACTCTTGGCAACCAGCAGGGTTAATCTCATCTCCCAACCCAGTGCTGCCCTCTTGGGCCCACTATACTTCTAGAATTTTCTCTAGAAGAAAAGTCTATACCTTTTGAGAGGTTCATTGACTTATCAAAGGTCACACCACTGGTGTCTGGAGGAGATGGGAACCAACCCCACATCTCCCCTCTCTAAATTCTGGGCACTGCCAATACATATTAAACAGCAAGGTCAGGAGATCACATTTAGGAACTCGGGATGAGGATTTGGGTAACATATGTAGGGGGACAAAACATCCCAGTTTACCCAAAACAGGCTTGTCTTATGCCTCTTCTCCTCGCGTCACCATTAACAACACCTTGTTGCCCTTCCAAAAGGGCCCCATTTTGGACACAAACATACGTAGCTGTTTACATATATAGCTTTAGGGCATAAGCCGCGTTGCGCTCAGAAGTTAACCCACGGGCATTCATGGGCGCTCGCTGAAGGCCTCTGTTACATCAGCTCCACTGAGTCCTAGGAGCCCTTGATACTCGGAAGTCACCCTGCATCTTCCTGGCTTCGTTACAAATACCCAGCCCCTCAGTGGACTCAGAGGGAAGGCTAAGTGGCTCGGAGAAACGTGGAAGGGTTCTGCCAGACTAAAGGAGGATTCCCAGGAAAAGAGGAAGGAAGGAGAGAGATGGAATCTGTGCAGAGTCCCTGGAGCCTTGGGGCCCAGTACATGGTGGAGATGGAAGTGGAAGGCCGAGGCACAGGTGGGGCACATGTACAGGACGTGCTCTGGTACAGCCCCAGCCGTGGAGGGGGCAGGCAGCCACAGGGCCAGGACAGGCACAGGACCCAGACGATGGATGGCGCAGAAGCAGCAGGTATGGACGGAGACAGAACTGGAGGAGAAACCACCCACCAAGATGCCATGATCATGCCCCAGGCACAGAATTGCAAAGGACCTGCAAGTGCGCGGGCAGCCGGGAGCGCTGAGGATGCAGAAGCTTTGTCGGATACAGACAGCGACGAGAACCAGTCATCACACTGTAACAAATGACCTGCGCCCAAAAGACAAATTAATGATATTTGTGTGGGGGGGTATGTGAGACTCAGGGGCCCTTTCTTTTGAGTCCCCATCAAGTACCGTTCAATTCAAGGGTGCTCTTAAAGACCACGCACAAGGCAAGTCTCTCCCTTCAATAACATACAGTGTTCGTGGATGGGAAAAGTCCGGCTTGGCAGTCAGACAGCTCAGCCGCTCTCCTGTACGTGAACTTGGTCCACTCCCTCACCTCCTGGAGCACAGCTTTCCACCCCTAATGGGGAAAATAGCCTCCCACGTGGCTTTTGGGCAAGTTTCATGAGTGCAGGCACACGTGGTACACCGTGATTGTTCATAAGTTATGGTTACAAAGATTTTTAAGTATCTGCCTCCAAACCCCAAAAGGTACTCAAGAAAGGTGACATTTTTCCTCCCCTACAAACAAAAGGAGAAGTTTAGAGACTCACTTGAAGCCTGTGAGAAGTGGCGAAGTTAGAACGCAAGTCTGTGCCTGTGAGACTCTAATCTAGTGTTCCAGTCACTGATTTGTTTAAAAATGTGTCTCTTGAGGGTCGACCACAGGCTGGGCAGAGTGTGTGCGGTGGAGAAATAATAACTGCAAGAATCCTTGCCCGTGTGGAGCATGCGCTCTGGCCTGGAGCTGCCTTTCTAGAAGTGAGGATGGATCCCAGCTGCTCCTTCCTCCCCTTGTGGTTCTTTGGGAACCACCGATTTGCCAGGTGCTGAAAAGATGCACCTTCGTAAAGCACCTACTCTGAGCGTGGCTCCATGCTCTGGTCTGCTGCCTCACGGCCACGGACCAGGCACTTAGCACCTCAGCGGCAACTCCCTCCTGGGAATGGAGGCTGTGACCTTCACAACACTCTAAACACACCTAGCACTCCCAGACCATAAGCTGGCCAGAACACAAACTGCGCCAGACCCTCTGCGACTGTTTTTAGCTTTGAGAGCTGATTTCGGAGCCTGAATCTTTGTTTGTGGTCTGATTTAGAGAGGTGTGACGGTGTGCGGGCAGGAGGCTGTGGTCAGTCTGGGTTTCCCGCTGTGTCTGAGAAAGACTGCTGCAGTCTGGTGTCTCGGGGAAACGCGGGCTTCAGAGTCACACCTGTGTGTTTCAGAGCCTCTGTTTCCCCATCATTCCATAAGGATGCTGTGTTACTTTCCTGTTGCCGATGTAACTACTGGCCACAAACTTTATGGCTTAAAGCAGCCACAGACTTAATAGCTTACAGTTTTAAATAAGGTTACAAATCTTCAATGAGTCTTGCAGAGTTAAAATCAAGGAGTCAACCGGGGCTGGGGTCGGAGATGAGGGGCCGTCTGTTTCCTTGCTTTTCCCAGTTTCTAGAGGCTGCCCACATTCCTTGCCTTGCAGCTACCTATCAACAACCACATCATTCCAACCTCAGCTCCTGTCAACACATTTCCTCCGACTTTAACCCTTCTGCTTCTGCCATATAAGGATCTCTGTGATTCTACTGGGGCTGCCAGGTAGTCCAGGATTATCTCCCATTTCAAGGTCCTAATTTAATCACATCTGCCGAGGCACATTTGCCCCATAAGATAACATTCACAGGCTGAAGGGATTATACCGGAGACTCGGGGGTGGCAACCACAGGTAGAGAAACTCCTGGCGCCGCCTTCCCAGTGGCAGAGCCTCTAGGGGATTCTGGGCCTTGAAGCTGGGGAGAATGGAGATTGGGAGTCCCTGAGCAAAGTGTAGAAACTCTGATTTGGGGGCACGGTGGTGATGGAAGGACAGAAGGCAGGCCAGTTTGACCACAGTGGAAAGACTGGACTGTGAAGGAAATGATTATGACTATTTTGGTTTGGATCAAAAATGTCCCCCAACATGCTCATGTGTTCAGAGGTAGGGCTTTTGGACAGTGATTGGATCATTAAGACACTAACTTCATTAGTGAATGAATACAATGATGAGTTGATAGCTGAATGCGCTCTTAGAAGGTGGGGCCTAGTGGGAGGAAGTGGGTGACTGGGGGTGTGACGTTCAAGGGTATATGCCTTTCTCTCTTTTTGACTCTCCTCTCACTCTGCTTCCTGGCTGCCATGAGGCGAGCAGCTTCGTTCCACCATGCCCTTCCACCATGTGTCTGCCTTGGAGTCAGCAGGTCATGGACTAAACCTCTGAAACCACAAGCCAAAATAACCCTCTCCTTTAAATTGTGGGTGTCAGGTTGTTTTGCCCCAACATGATAAACTGACCAACACAAAGACTCTATAGCTATCTTTTCCTGCAGATGGTTAACATGCTTTTCCTCACAGAATGAAGTCCACATCCTGGTGGATAATTTTCTGCTAGAAACAGTAACATTCCTTTCCCTTCGTCCTGGGGAATAAGAGAGTGGAGATTCCAGGGAGCAGAGCTCTGATTTATCATATCCTTGATGGAGGAACTCTTGTCTACCTCTTGGGGACATGGTTTTGGTGACCCTGAATTGTTAAGTTCCACAGGGGACTGTTGGCCAAACCCCCATCTGATGTCTGATAGCCCTGTGAAGGCAGGTGGGCCTTCCTGTACAGATGCCTGAGATAGCTCCACTTCCCACAAAATAGCCTGGAAGCCTGTCAGACACACATCACCTCCTGACTCTAATGACAGATGTCTTCCTTTGGCAAATAAGGCCTTCTAGAGGCTTTGCACACTCACCCCATCCACATGCACGTGTCTTGTATGCCAGTGGTCCCAAGGACCAGTTTTGTGGAAGCCAACTTTCCCACAGGGTGGGGAGTACAGTTTGGGGATGATTTAAAGGATCACAAAGGAACTGCACTTTGCATGTGCAGTTCACAGTATGGTTCACGCTCTTAGGAGAATCTAACGTGGCTACTGATCCGACAGGAGGCAGAGCTCAGGCAGCAGGGTCAGCAATGGGAGCAGCTGTGGTTACAGACTGCTACTGGCCCAGGGCTGGCGGTTAGGGACCCTTGCTGTATGCCACACTTCCTCAACACATTATCGTACACTCAGGGCTCTGTGCAGTGCAGCTCTGGTCCAGCCCAACCTTATGTCAGAGCCTTGGCCTGCAATGATGAATGCCGTTGCCACTTTCATAGACTACCCACTATGTGCCAGCCAGGGTCCTGAACACTCTACACCTAGCATCTCACTTAGTCCTAGTAATAAGACCCTTTTCTACAGAAGGGAAATTCAGGGGCCCACAGGGAATAACTCACCCTCGGTTGCACTGGACATTTTAGACCAGTGGGCTGCAGGGCGCTGTAGAAACAACAGACATCCGGAGAGCAGAAGCTGTAGATGTTAGCAGACACCCTATTGTGCCCAGGACAGGCCCTCAGCAGACAGCCCCCTGGACCAACCTGAGCACGATGCCGAGGGAGATGCCTGCTCTTGAGCCAGGCTGCACAGCCAGGTACTTCCTGAAGGTGCATTTACAAACTCCCTCCCCACACTGGACTAAAATAACGCATTTCCTGCTCTAGCTGGTGAGTTTCTCCAAGGCGGGGCCCGCTTTGCTTCTCATACTCACGGACATCACTCATGCACAGCCTATAGCTTGCCAAAGGAACAAACCAACCAACAAGCAAATGAACAGAGACTCCCTAAAATAGGGCCTTGTCTTTCCTCGACTTGGTCTCTTCTCTCTCCTTTGACCTTTATCATCTTCTGTCTTGGTTTGTAATTTTCCAGGTTCTGTTCTTACATCTCTTATCAAAATAGGATTCTCTGAGGACAAGAGCAGCCAGCCTTGGGCCTGCAGGCCCCACCCACCCTCGGGCCTTCAGGAGCTCCAGCATTGAACCCACAGGAGAGCATCTGTAAGTATTCACTGAGATAGCACGTTCCCCGTGTCTTCTGCCTGTTGCCATTTCCTGCCTTGTCCACTCTGCTCAGCTCATCTTGTTTTGCTCAAATTTGACCTACGAAACCTTCCAAAGTGGCCAACAGGATGGAGAGGTCGCAACAGTGCCGATTATGCATCAGGCGTGTCAGGGACTTCTAGGGGTGCTAGATCCTGTTAGGGGCCCAGGAAAATATGTTTGTTTTGATTTTTTTTAATTGGAAGAAAAATGAATAGCCTGCACTCTATTCATTTCATATAAAGCAGCTATCAAACAAAAATTTACCAAGTTTGTTTGCTTATTTATGGAGAATGGGGCCTCTGGTGACTAAGTACCAAGGACCCAGGACAGCCCTCTTGCAAGTGCAGGTTGTGTTCAGGACTCGGAGCCTCTGACCCCGACCCCAAAATGTGCACCCAGGTGAGTTCCCACAAGGCTAAACTGAGGAAAACACTTGGTGCCCGGGCCCAGGCCAGACTCTTCCTCTACTGCTGGCTATCAAAAGAGCTGAGACACAGCTCCGTAGATGGGACTCTGGGTGGGGCCGAGCTGGATCCTGGGCGTCAGGGTCTCACTGCAGTCAGAAAGGTCTTCCCCAGCTGTGTAGTCACCGAGTGTCCACCTGGAGACCGTCTGCTTCCAAGATCACTCAGGTGGCAAATGATCCCGTTCCTCACAGAGGCCGAGTGTGTTCCTGCCCCCTCGGCTGACCATCGGGCCCCTCATGACTCTACCACGTGCATCCTCAAGGCCAGTGGGAAAGGAACAGGGACTCTAGCTCTGACGTGACACAATGTGATCACAGGAGGGACCTCCCGTCACCCGCGCCATACGACACAACGCATCATTTGCTGTGTGCCATGGGTCAGAAGCAGGCTGCACATCCTGCCCACTCGCATGAGGAAGGGAACACACGTATGCATGGATAACAGAAGGTGGCGTCCCGGGGGACACCTTAGCTTCTGTCTACCCCCAAGGACTTCATGAGAATTCCACAAACAGCAGGAAAGCTGGCCCCTGCTGACCAGCAGGCGGCCCTGACTGCTCCCACTGCCCTTTGGATGAGCACACCTTGCTTCCTTCGGGTCCCTATGCCAGTGGCTTCTCCACAGCCCACCCTCCCTCCCCACGCTCCCAGACTCTCCACCCCTGCCCTGCTCTGCCCCGACAGAGAGGGCTGGTGCTCCCCACTAGTGCTCTGCTTCCCTGCGTACCCAGCTGCTCAGGCCCTTGGAGCAGCAACACCCCAACCAGCTCATTCAGCCTCTCCCTTCCCTTTTTCAATCAAGTAGCTGGTAAGCATCGCAGGATACCATCTTGGTGATCGACTCCCATAGGACAGCCCATGTGGCTTGGGACGGCGGTGGCTACTCCCAGGCTACAGAGAGCACGAGGTAAACAAATACTTTCCTGATCATTATTGTGAAGTCCAGCATTGCTTTTTTGACGGAGAGAGGGACAGTTTTGAAATATTACTGCCAAGCCCAGCTGATGGAGAAGTCTCAAAAAGACTGATGCCTTTGCAAGAAGCAGAATGTACAAACGCAGAGATAATTGTCACGGACACCCTGTGTCAAATTCTCCACTGGCTTTCAAAGGGCACGCAGCTCTCCCGCTGCCCTTAGGGAACAGGAACAAGGTGTGGTCACCGGTGCCAGCCAGGGCGCTGAGATGGGCTAGAGTTATGAGTTCCCTGTTAAGGTGAAGACCTGCTGGAGGGACAGAGGAAGGTGCTTGACGATCAGGGACACGAGGCTTGGCGGAGTTCTGGAAAGCAGACCAGGCCTGGTAGGTAGTGGCCAGTCTTAGACTTCTTACCTTTCAGCTGATGAGAAACAGAATCCGGTGCCCTGCGGTGTATGATGCACAACAGAACCACAGGAATCAAGTTCGCCAACCCACAGTTCTGCCTTTGACGGAGCTTCAGATGGGCTCCTCTGAGCCTTTTCTGGACTCATCCTTCTCCTCAATCTGCTCAGTCCATTCTCAGAAAGAATCTCCCCACCCCAAATGTCTCCATTGAGTCCTTCTCCATCTACTGACTCCCACCTCTGCTCTGGGGCTTGAAACTCCCAGCCGTCCAGGTCCTATCGGATTTGAGCTTCATATCACCAAAGGCTCTTACCCTTGTTTTATTCAGATGCCAGATAAAACCTGCCTTTTCTGCCCTCAGCTAGCAGCCAGCTCCGGTTCTTTCTAACAGCAAAATGACACATTTGCAACCAAAGAGTGCTTTCTGTTGTAGTGTTACATTACGGATTTCCAGACAATGCTTATAATGCCCTGCTTGGCTCTGGGGAGATGGAGCTGGCCCTGGCTTGTGAGCTTGGAGAGGAGCTCTCAGAGGTCCCAGGGAACAAGCCCGCCCTCTGCGTGGTCAGGTGGTCAGGCGACAGGCCCGCCCCGTGGATAGCTGGGAGCTTCGCAGAGAAGGGGAAGGAGGTTGAGCTGAGGTTGGAGGCCCGATCTAACGCAGCTGCTGAGTCGGCCTTCAGGGACGTGGCCAGTGCTTCAATCCCGGCATGCGCACTTACGCGCACACGTGTCCACACACACCACACACATACAGTCCCTCGCTCTTTACCTCTGCTGAGTTAACTCCTC
This sequence comes from Hystrix cristata, assembly GCA_004026905.1. Taxonomy (NCBI): domain Eukaryota; kingdom Metazoa; phylum Chordata; class Mammalia; order Rodentia; family Hystricidae; genus Hystrix; species Hystrix cristata. Next base: position 33,708 of record PVJO010015681.1, read on the forward strand.
AGTCAAGGCGGGAGGCCTCCTGTAGGGTGCCGTGCTGGACCTCCTGGACCACGTCACTTGTCCTTCCCATGTCAGGCCTTCCTGGTAGCACTGTCACAACTGCAGTTCAATGCTCGTCGCTCCCCACCTCTCTCTCGCTTGCTCCCTGGGAGCAGAGCCCTGTCTGTCCTCCGTCTCTGTCACCCCAAGGCCAGACGGAGCTCCTTGGACATTGGAAGTCTCTGCCAATATCAACTGAGGGTAGAAACAAAGAGGGAGGAAGAGGGAGGAAAGCAGAGAAGAGACAGATGCCAGGGAAGGGACGGAGTCAGTGTGGGCACTGAGCAGCAGAGGGAGCAGAGGTGACCCTGGTGGTCACAGACGCCCCAGTCCTCCTTACTGGGAGGCAGAGACTCTCCGGGGAGCAGCAGCTTGTCACAGATGGGTTCTGAAGCAGGAAGAGAAGACGATGGGGTCAAGAGGTATTTTAGAGAATCCAGCTTGGCGCTCAGAACTGGGCGCTGTGAAAATAGTCCAAATGGAGACCTGTGGAAGCCCAAATGTAGCTGCGGAAAAGCAGAGGCAGACTTAAGACACACCGAGACACACTTGGCCAGACCCGTTGATTGGGGCTTGATGAGAAGAGGGAGCCAGCGTTCACCCAGTACGTACTGCCCACTGGGTACTATGCTAAATATTGCAAATATATGCTATTCAATCCTCACAAACCTAGCAAGGTAGATATTTTCCTGTTTTGTGGTTGAGAAGAATGAAGCTAAGAGAGGTAAATTTGCCCAAATCACGCAGCTAGAGATTAGTCAAGCTGGATGTAGACCCAAATCCTCAGGCGCTGGGTCATTAGATAGAATCACCCCGGACACGACCCCTGGGTCCCTCCATGGGGCTTTTAATTGCTCTCTTTATGAGCAGCAGAACTCCTATGAGGAGCCAGGCTAGATTTCTGCCTTGGGAAACCAGTAATCAGTGGCCATTCCACCCTTAAAAGTAGAAGAGAAGGGCTGGGGATTTAGCTCAGTGATTAGAGTGCTTGCCTTGCAAGCACAAGGGCCTGAGTTCGATCCCCGGCACCACAAAAAAAAGAAAAAAACAAAAGGCTATGGGAAAAGTAGAAGAGAAGTTGCTGGTTTGGGGTGAGGCTTGATTGAGGGTGATGATCTCCACATTGAAGTGTTGTGTTTGAGAAGCCTGTGGGGACATCCAGGAGACACTTTGCAATTGCTCCTGGATGTCCACACCGGAAATCAGGAGTAGATATTTGAGGATAAAATGGAAACTGAGGATTAGGCAAATGGCAAGGTCTTTGGTTGTGAAAGATGTGTTCATTAGAGTTTAGGGTTCTATGAAGGTGCTTCAGGAGGCAGAAATGGAGACAGAGAAATAGCAACCAAGCTTCCATCCCAGCTCCCACCAGGCCACAACACCAGGTTTAATTCCATTATAACATTTGGCCAGAAGGATTGATTAGGAATGAATGAGAATTGCTTCTAAACAGAGTTTAAGATAAATATGCGGCAAGTGGATGGTTGGATAGATGGTTGGATGGGTGGGTGGGTAGACGGATGAAGAGATGGATGAATGGATGAATGGATGGATGGACGATGGGCATGAGAACTAGTAAAGCAGACCCACTGCACAGAGAAGATTTTGGTTCAAAATCCTCATACGAATACCCTGGGCACCTCGACCCAGTTGCATCCTATAACATTATGAGATTACTTGCACACTGTCTCTTCCTGATAGGCACGAACATTCCAGCAAAATGGCTATCATGGGTTATGTTTGCTCTGGAATTAATGGAGTAGTTTAGAAGTTGCTGATCACAAACACAGGTGACCATGAGAGATGCAAGGGCCTGGCCACATCCTTTTCCTGAGAAACTCAATGAGTGTAGGAGAGGAGGCAGAGAATAGCTAGTCCTGGACATAGTGCCATCTACATTGTATTCCATGAATCCCCACTGTCCAGTGTAATTACAGCCCAGGATTGTATGTGAATTCTCTCACTTGGTCTGACCCAAGCAGCTGTCTTCAAAGATCTTTTTAGGCCAAGTTCCAAGCAGAAGAAATGACTTCTGTTTAGTGTCAAAGGCAGCACATTAGATGTGACACTTGAGTGTATTTCTATCAAACACATAAATCCTTGAGCCTCTTTATTTTTTCTTTTTTCACATTAGTGAAAAATATACATGTACCTATTTCTGCCTAAATTTTGAACAACAGAAAACCACAAGGGCACCACCCCTGTACATTCTTTGGATGGATTTTTCCCAGTTTGAGGGCTCCAGGAATGTTTTCTCTGGCTGCAGATGGGATGAGGATTTTATATCAATTTTTTATTTAGTGAGAGTGTGCTGTATTGAAGATGATTCTAAGGGCACTACAGCAGTGTTGCTTCCAAGTCATAATTAGGTGACTTCCGGCCATCCTTCCGGCCATTGCTCCTTCCAGCCATAAGTAGGTGACTCTTCTGGCCATTGTTTGGTTCATATTTCTTACCAAATTGCTGGTGATTTCCAACTGGACAATGAAAGCTAATTTTTTTTTTTTTGAGAATGTATAGTCCTCTAGAAAGAGGACTATCAGGGAAAATGGCTTTGTATATTTTCTGCATGGTCAAACTTTTAGCTCTGTGGATCGCACATCTTCCTGTCTCTTCTCACGGTTTCATATCATGCCCATTTATGAGCAGGAATTATGATAAGGGGGTGGAAATTCAACCTCAGAGGTGACAGAGCCTGGCTAGAACTGCTGCGAGTCCACACATGCATCTGCCCTGCTACTGACTGGCTCCCTGAGAGTGCATTAGATTGCAATTGGAGAACATGGATTCTAATCCAGGGCCTGCTATCAGTTAGCCACAGATAACAGTAACTGTAGACATTTTTTGATTGTCTACTACGTGCCAGTTACAGTTCTACGTGGCTTGCAAATACATTATTTCATGTAATTCTTTCCACTGGGTTATGAGATTTAAGACAAGGAATCTTGCTCAACTAGAAAGGGAGAGTGCTTGGATTCTAACCCAGGCGCTTGGGTCCAGAGGCTCTACTCCTAACACTCGCACCGATTCGTTCATGGTAGGAGACCCCAGCGGGTTGCCTCTCCTTTCCGGATCAGTGTTTCCCAATGGTACAGGAAAGCTGTGGGGTGTATTTCCTGCTCCGCTTATCAACGACGATTTTACAAACTATCCTCCAAATTGGGTGACTTAAAGCCACTCTGCGATTTGGCTCCTGCCTCTGTGGGTCTACCAGGATTCGGGAAGGGCTCTGTCGGGTGGTTTACCAATGATCCCCATGATGCCCCTGAGGGGGCGGTAGCTAGAAGAACCATTTCCAAAGTGGCTCCATCGTCTACATAACTGACCCCTTGAGGCTCCTTGGCCTCTCTTTTTTCACGTGCCATTCATCCTCCAGGACCTGTCTGAGTGACTCTGGCTTCTCGTAATATGGTGGCCTCTGGGTAGATGACTTTCATGTACGGTGATTGGTTTTCCCCAGAGCATATAATTCATGCCGCCCAAGTGGCAGCTGCAGGAATTCGTCTGACTAAGCCTCAGAAATCTCGTAATTATTTCTGTCATATTGTATCATCAAACAAATCACTAAAGCTGACACAAACATGGAGAGGGGAAGGACCTCCCCATAGGAGGAGTTGTCAAACATTGTAGCTATCAATACACTCTCTTATCTATAAAAGGAGAACAGGCTTATCTAGAGTCATGCACCCCATAACATTGTTTCGGTCAACAATGAAACACACACACACACACACACACACACACACACACGTCCCATTTTATCACCAAATGACATTGCAACCATCTTAATTTGTACACACAACAAAATTGCTTAACGATGTATTTCTCAGAACCTATTTCCATCATCAGGAATATATGACTGCACAGTTGATCGACAGTCCCACTTCCCAATTCACATTTCAGAACATCTCCCGATTTATCCCATGCTACTTTACCAGTCTCAACATTAATGATAATAACAATAACAGCAAGAGCTATTGTTTATTGACTTTACTATATGCCAGAAACTATATTCAGCTCTTATATACATTAATTTATCTCCTCTAAACCATAAACTTGTGGTAGGTGTTGTTACCTTTAATATTTCCATTTTACAGAGGAGAAAACTGAGTCACACAAAGGTTAAACAACTTTTTCCAAGAGGGCTGAACAGGAAGTTTCCACAGCCTGTGCCTTTCATAACTGTGGCTTTAATAATTGGACCTTTAACTTTCTGGTACTTTATCATTTGAAGAAAGTGTTCAACTTTGGTTTTAAGAAAATCCTTCTGAAAGCCACTGGCCAAGGTGCCACCTAATGATTCTATTTCTTCAGAATCTGACCACCCAAGAGTAAAGACGAACAGTATCACAGGGGGCCTACGTGAACAGGCTTGGGAGTCTGGTGCTGGAGGCCAGGCCCTGGTGGTGGGAGACTACGTGTTCCAAGATTGGCCGTGGTGGTGGCTTCCGAGTCCCCCACACCCTTTAGTAGCATGGATTTCCTGCTCCCCTTTCAGAATCTCCGCAGACCCAGGATGAAAGAGATGGGAAGCTGTGTGGGCACCTGGCAGACTCCACAGCTGACCTGGCATCTTTTGCTCCTGCCTTGCGGAAGCCAGAGCCGCCATGTAAGGAGCACAGCCTTCCTGGCTGGAGAGAATGGTCACGGGCAGGGGACAGAGAGGACCTACCCACACGTAAAGACGCCATGTGGCATCATCCCAGTCAGCCCTTCACTGGACTCCTGCCCTCTCCACCAACAGGCCCAGCACATGAGAGAGGCAGGTGAGAGCCCAGTGAGCCCAGAAACCTACAGACCTGGTAAAGATAAAAATAAATTGTTGTTTCTCAGGTTTTGGCTCATCTGACATGCAGTAATAGATAAATTACTAAATTAGACCATTAGCTCTGCTACTTATTCTTTATGTCACCATGGGGTAAAGCATCTAAGCTCTTTGGGCATCAGTTTTTTCACTCTAAAATGGGAATGATTACAGTGCCTCTGTCAGAAAGTCATTGTAAAGAGCAAAGGAGTTTTAAGGCATGTAAAGAATGTTACATAACATACTATAAAAGTGAGTGTGTGCCTTTAGAAGGTCAATTATATTCACATCCACTGGAATGGTTGTTATTATTTTCCAAAAAACAGAAAATAACAAGTGTAGGATAAAATGTAGGGGAATCAGAATTCCGTATACTGTTGGTGAGAATTTAAAATACTAGCCTCGATGGAAAACAGTATGTTAATTCCTAAAAAAATTACAAATAGAATTGGAGAGCAAAGACTCAAGTAGATATTTGTGCAACTGCGGCACTGTTCACAATATTCCACAGATGGAAGCCACTCGGGTATTCATTAATGGATGAAAGGATAAACAAATATGATGTATACATACAATGGATTTTTCAGCCTTGAAAAGGAAGGAAGGGAACTCTGATACATGCCACAACATGGAAGAATCTTGAGGACATGATGCTAAGTGAAATAAGCCAGTCACCAAAGGACACATATGGTACGACTCTACCATATGGACGCATATGGTACAATAAAGCACCCAGGGGAGTCAAAGTCACAGAGGCAAGATGTGATAATGTATAAATACCAGTTCTCCAAAATGAATGTGATTATTAGGTATCACGAACAAACAAAAATTTTTAAGAGAAGAAGAAAAATTTTTAAAAAGCAGTAAGGGTGGTTGCTATAGGCTGGGTGAAGGTAAGAGGAACACAGGGAATTGATGTTTAACGGATGTGAAGTTTCAGCTGGAAAGATAAAAAAGCTTCACGAGATAGATGGTGGTAACCATTACACAATAATGTGAATGTACTTAACGCCACTGGACCGAATACTTAAAAATGGTTCAAATGGCTTTAATGTTACGTATACTTTACCACATAACAGAAAGTGTTTTTAAAAAGTTAATGGTAGGAGACCATTGAGGCCAGTGACATAAGCAAGAATACTGATTTCATTCCTTGCTAAAGTTCAGTGACACAAAATTGTTGAGGGATGATCATTGGAGATATGTTTTTGGTATTTAAGGAAAACTGGAATCCTTATAAACAAAGTATGTACATCGAGGATAATTCACCTTACATCAAATGATATTTTACTTTATTATCCAAAGGACTCATTTGAGGAACTCTTTAAAAAGGCAGTTCAACTTTCAGCTTCAAGATGGCAGAACAAAGACGTCTCTGTTCCTTTCTCCTCTCAAAGTCAACTCAGAATAAAAAGGAGGAAGAAAAGAGGCTCGGATGCAATTTTGCTGAACTGGATGTCATTTGAGTTACTGAGCCACAAGTGATGAAAGAATAAAAGAAAGTTAAGCTGAATTTCTGGGAGAGGGAGGCATTCCTGGAAGGCAGGTTGATTTGCCCTGCGAGCCTCAGAGATGTTCATGAGCTCACACCAAGTACAGAGCTAGATCGGCAGAGACGGGAGCTTAAAACAGGGAGATCACTCTACAATCCAGATAAAGAGCTATTAGACGCCTAGTGTCCGTGGCCTCCCCTAACTTAGTGTAGGGCATCTAGTACCTTTCCTCTATTCCTGTGAAAGATGTGGATGTATTTTCTAAACTGAACTGGAAGAGTTCTAGAATTAAAAACATGGGGCTCTGACAAAGAATTACACATTCATGCTGAGAAAATTTTCCAGAAAGGAGGAAAAGAAAAGGGGAGAGGATAAATAAAAAATAAAAAGATTGATCTAGGAGGTTCTACAGGTGACCAAACTATTTTTAGGACTAGAGAACAGAGAATACAGTAGGAAACAAACTAACAAAGAAAAAATAACAGAAAACCTCCTAGTACCAGACATGAACTCAACCCACATTAAGACCCATCAACCTAAAATTCCAGAACCAGAGACAAAAAAGATCCTAAAAGAAAATAGATCCTCTTTATTCAGAGTACAGTAAGATATAACATACCAAGAAATCTGTATGATATCAGACTTCTCACCAGTGACACTAGGAACCAGAAAACAATTAAATAGGGCTTGTGAAATTCTTAGGAAATGAGCTAAAATTTCATACCCAGCCCAACTATCCACTGGGGTATGGGCGAAATAAGACCTTTTCAGACATGCAAAATTATGTACAAAGCTATTGCCCATGTATTGTACACAACACTACAGGAGAAGATGATCCATTAATACAGGAAAGGAAACTAAGGAAAAAAGAAAGCTTGAGTCAAGGAAATAGGAAATCCAGCACTGGAGAAAGGCAAAGGGAATTCCAGGATCATGGAAGGGAGACCCCAAGGATGACTTTGTGCAGCAGTCTGGAGAGCTTTCAAACCAGATGAGAGCAGATGGGAGAGTGAGAGATCAGAGAGGGAGTAAACAGAACTGATACAGTATTTAACGTGTGTGGCTGAGTAGAAAACTGCATCAAGATGCCTTCTACCAGGAGCTGTCGGAAAATACAGAAAGACTAAGATTGAAAACAAATTCAGGAAGAGGGTATTAGTAAGTTAGAAAAAAAAGAAATGTCATCATAGAAGTATAATCGTTATATACTCCCAGGATCAGCATTACACTATATTTGCATAGTCACAATAATGTAAACAGCAATAATTACACCACAACGTGGAATCATGCTATGGGGGCTGCAAAGAGAAGGAAAAGAGGAGTATAAAAAGTCAGAAATGATCACCTATGTATAAGACGAAAGCATTAGACATCTTCCAACACTGATCATTCATGAGATGACATGCTGATATAGTTTAGCTACAGGGAAGCAAATGCCAGAAGAAACAGCTTAAAAAATTCAGAGGTGGCTGCTTTGGAAGAGCAGAATGGGAGCTACAGAAGGAATGGGGCTCTGCTTTACTTTTAGAAACTTTTCCACATCATTTAATGTCTCAACTATAGGTATTACTTCTTTGAAAATTTAAAATATCATTTTAGAAACAAAATAATAGATTCTCTCTGTATTTTAAACATTTGACTTTATTTTTACATCAATTGTGTTAACTCCTCACATTTCAGGAGAGAGTCACCTGATCAACGTGGGCAAAAATAGCATTTCCTTAAAGACTCAAGGACACCTGCCCGGACTTTCCAGTTTGCTCAGATTTGCTGGAAGGAGCCCCCCCATCCAGCCCCACCCACCGCTGACCATGCTCAGCTCCTCCCACTCCCTCCCACAGAGCCTTCCTTCTTGGAAGACCCCATTCCCTGATGGAGTTGGAGGTTTCCCAACTGAAAAGGTCAGATGTGAATGCTATTTCAGGGTACTCACATTTGGTGGAAATGATTCCAGTGGGTTTGAGTTTATTGCCTGGGCCAGGTAAACATGAAATCTCTCCGGTTTGAAATATCACAAGCAGAAAAAAAAAATCACAGGCAGACAAAATTCCATTTCTCTCTCTCTTCATAGATGCATGCATACGCACACATGTGCGTGCGCGCACACACGCACTTTTCCATTAAGTCCACCCGGCTGCTTTTATTACCCAAGTAGGATTTACCAAATGTTTACATAAAAATCCCCAGCCTAAGAGTGATATGCAGGTCAGTATCGCTGCCAGCAATTTGATGTTGAAATAGATTTGCAGTACAAGCTTGTCTATTTGGATTGATTGGAAACAGGCCCACATAGCAATGTAGAAAATTCTAGATAATCCACGGTTATCTGCCCTCCTTTCCCCTGTGCAGAAGAGGGCTAATGAAGTTGCCCAGCCTCCTGAGCGCACTGAAGTGAAGGTTTGATCTAAATCTCTGAGGGTGCAATAATATGAGCTATTTGTATTGATCAGCAGTGTGCATGGAAGTTGACATAAATCAATTAGCAAAATGTACATGTGGCAGCGATTGCTAAACCATACTGTGTATATAATCGTTTTAAGTACAAAACATGATAAAATCCATTCACTGTGCTCAGTCATGTCGAGTTCTTCTGTGGCCTTCAGCAGCAGAATGTCCAGAAAGTCCACTTCTGAGTGAAGTAGACAATCTCACACTGCTAGATGCCAGGGTCATCTCGGAATTGAACCCCAAATCTCATCTATAGACAAAGTGTGTCTGTACAGTACTTGACAATATGCTGGCCTCCTTTCAAATACTTTATTAGCTGACTGGTTCTACTCTGTGAGTCTGGGGAGCTTCATGAGATGCGCAGTGGCAGGCAGAGCATGGAGGAGACAGAAATGGTTCAACCCTGGGCCCCACAGCTTGCCATCTTGTCCGGATGCAGTGGGATTCAGTGGGATTTTTTCCCACAGAGATGTACAGTTCTCAAAGAGCTATTATTGTCACTCCTGGGCTTTGAGATGTTAAAACTGAGGCTTAAGAAAGATGATTTACAAATTTAAGTGGAAAAACGGAGATTCAAATCCAAATCTATGTTTTGCATTCCTAGTCGCGCATTCCACCTGTACCGCTTCCTGCTGTGGGCCCCACAGCCTCGTTACAGTTAGGAGCTAGGCGGGTGCACCAGCATCCTGTAATGGGCGGAGACCCTGTGCCACCCCCCGCCAGGCCTCTCACTGACGGAGCCAAGAGAGGAAGGCACTGGTGTCCAGAGTTGGCCTTCAGCTCCCAGTGTCCCACTTCTATGGTAGAAACGTGAAAGGTCACTGAGAAGGCAGGATAAGCTGAAGCCTTGTCCCTAGACCTCATTTTGTTTTATTCTCTTCCAAGCTCACAATGCTGTAACCTGTCCCAGATACCATATTTTAAGCATGCAAGATGTTCCTGAGGGCCTGGGCCCTGGATGTTCCCTTCGCCTAACACTCTCTCCCTCTGAATATCCACTGAGCTAAACTCTTACTCCTCAAATCGTCACTCATGGGTTAACGTCTCAATGGTCCCTATCTTTGCCCACCTATTTACAAGTCACAAGTGCAGTTCTCCCATTCTGACAAAGAAGAAAGGGCTCCCCCGCCCTGCTCTGTTTTTCTTCTTGCCCCTTTGTTTCTTCTAAATACTATTTAATTCACATGTTACGTTCATAACATATTGCCTGTCTCCTATCACTAAATATAAATTGCATAAGAGCAGAGATTGTCACTTTTATTTACTAAGTGTCCCAAGTGCCTTAAACAGAGCCTGACATACAATAGATGCCCAACGGGTCTTGTTGAATGAATGGACAAGTGGGTGGATGGGTGGGTGGATGGATGGATGGATGGATGAATGGATGGATGAATGGATGGATAGATGAATGGTTGGATGAGTGGATGGAGGGGCATGAGGGTGGGTAGGTGGATGGGTGGATAGGAAGATGAATGGATGAGTGAGTGGATGGGTAGATGCATGAGTGAATGGATAGATGAGTGGATGAGTGAATGGGTGGATGAATGAATAGATGGACAGACAAATGGGTGGGTGGATGGATGGATGGATGGATGGATGGATGAATGGTTGGATGAGTGGATGGATGAGTGGATGGATGAGTGGATGGAGGGGCATGAGGGTGGGTAGGTGGATGAGTAGATAGGAAGATGAATGGATGAGTGAGTGGATGGGTAGATGCATGAGTGAATGGATAGATGAGTGGATGAGTGAATGGGTGGATGAATGAATAGATGGACAGACAAATGGGTGGGTGGATGGATGGATGGAT